>QANX01002890.1:106990-170294 GCA_003254975.1 Ochetophila trinervis | reverse complement strand
ATAAAAAAAAAAAAAAAAAAAAAAAAAAAAAAAAAAAAAAAAAAAAAAAACCTTAATCAACTTCTGAGTTACTTGAAAAACATTTCTCAAAGTCAGAATCTCTAAAACTCAATAGGAAGGAAGTCAACTCTCAAATGACTAGAGTATCCAATTACACATGATTTTTACAAAATGCAACCACAGCTATTTTCCAATTATTTAGATCTTAAATCTTTGCAAAGCTGGTTAATTTGCAGCCAAAAACATACACTTATTTTAATACATAAAGCAGATGTCACTTAATGACACCTTGTAATAAATATCATAAAAAAAGGTATATTGAAAGTGTCTACTTTAACCCCCAAACTAAAGGAACCCTGAAGCTTCTACGTGGCTGGTGAAAAAGAAACGCTAAGAAGAAATACTTTCCAGTAATAAATGGTGACAAAGTAGAAGACAAGAAGAACATTTTGTGGGGTTATCTGCAATTTGGGTATGACCTAGTTGTCTCTAAGTTTCTTTGGAAAAGAGCTGGAACCCAAGGTTTTGACAATGGATTAAAGCCCTCTCCATCCATTTTTATTTATTTTTATTTTTATGAGATTTTAATATATTGTAAATTAAAAAGGTGGAAGATTTATCCAAACCTGGTCGATTTCAGAATCTATTAAATTGTATTCTCAATAGTTTTTACCAAGCCTGCTAATATCTCTCATCCCCACCCATTTGTCTTTGAAATCATAGTTTTTTTTTTAACCAATCAAAACTTGGAGAGCACTGTAAGTTGATTAGTCTATATTGCACATGATCATTGATTAATAAAGAAATATAAATTGGAACCGAACGTTCTAAACTGAGACCCCCAAAGAAATATCAAAGCCTCAAAGGCTCTTTTCCTTTATTTGTAGTTGAGACTCCTTGTGAGGACAATTGGTGACTGAGGCGAAGCTCCTTTTTTCCTCTACTTCCCACCTCCTTCCACCTCCAAAAAAAAAAAATATCAACTTTGACTTCAAATGTTATTTGTCAATCTTGGTGTACAACACCATTTGAGTTTCTGGATTCTTTTTTTTCCTGTTCTGATTTAAAAATCCAAGCTTTCACAAGGAACACGTTTTCATGGGTTCTTTCTGTCACTTTCTCATTTATATGCTGTACGATTCTTGTAGCTGATCAGTGGTAGACCAGTTCATCCCCTGCTGTTTTCCGATTTTATTTTTTTTGTCTGGGTTTTTTTTTTGTGTGTGTGTATTTTTCTTCTCCCACTTTTTGTCGGTGGAGCAGAAAATGGCTCCAAATTCAGTTCCGGTGACGATTGAGAAGCCTAACAGCTCTGTAATGGAGGTCGATGGAATGGATTCAACCATGTTTCTGGAGAAAGAAAAAGCTGCGAGCACCAAGCAGTTCACGTGGGTTCTTCTCCTTAAAGTTCACAGAGCTTTTTCTTGTCTTTCATGGCTGGCCTCGGCTTTCGGCAACACATTTGTTTCGCTTAAGAAACGCATTGCCTTGTCCGACTCGAGTGATGAAGAACCCAAGAGCAGAGTGAGGCTGTACAGATTTATTAAAGTTTTCCTTTTCATATCAATTGCGGCTTTGGTGGTAGAAATCATTGCCCATTTCAACAAATGGAATTTGAATCTGATCCGTCCATGGGAGGTTCAAGGTCTTGTGCAATGGTCTTACATGGCCTGGCTTTCGTTCAGGGTTGATTATATTGCTCCCTTGGTGATCATGCTCTCTAGATTCTGCACTGCGTTATTCTTGATTCAGTCTCTGGATCGGCTAGTTCTATGCGTTGGATGCTTCTGGATCAAGTACAAGAAATTGAAGCCCACAGTAGAACCAGATGACATTGACATTGAAGATTCTTCCAGTTTTCCTATGGTCCTTGTTCAGATTCCCATGTGCAATGAGAGAGAGGTAAAAAGAACCAACTTCTCCACTGAAATTCCTTCAGCTCTACTGCTATTTCTTTGATGGGTTTTTTAGTTTTCAAAGTCAGTAAACAAATTTTCAATTGTCTTATAGTCCTTTCAAAACAACTGCCTTCTTATAGAGTTTTTCTTTTTCAATTCTGGGTGAATATTTATATATATAGGTGTATGAGCAATCAATTGCAGCGGCCTGTCTACTGGATTGGCCAAAAGATAGGATTCTAATTCAAGTCTTAGATGATTCAAGTGATGGAAACGTACAGCTTCTGATCAAGGAAGAAGTCTCTTCTTGGAGTCAAAAAGGGGTCAACATAATCTACAGACATAGATTGATCAGAACTGGGTATAAAGCTGGAAACCTTAAATCGGCTATGTCCTGTGATTATGTCAAAGACTATGAGTTTGTAGCAATATTTGATGCAGACTTCCAGCCAAATCCTGATTTCCTCAAAGAGACTATTCCTCACTTTAAGGTGATAATGGAAAAGGAAAATAAGAAAAAGAAAAAAAAAGTACAGATTTAGCAGTATTTGTACTTGATTTCTTATTTCTAGCAGCTCTAACAGTCTTGAATTTTTGTCACAGGGGAGACCTGACTTGGGACTTGTCCAGGCTCGCTGGTCCTTTGTGAACAGGGATGAGAATTTGCTGACAAGACTCCAGAACATCAATCTGTGCTTTCATTTTGAAGTGGAACAGCAAGTTAATGGGGTGTTTCTCAATTTCTTTGGGTTCAATGGAACTGCAGGAGTATGGAGGATTAAGGCTTTGGAAGATTCAGGAGGCTGGCTAGAGAGAACAACTGTTGAGGATATGGACATTGCAGTTCGAGCACATCTGAATGGATGGAAATTTATCTTTGTCAATGATGTCAAAGTGCTTTGTGAATTGCCAGAGTCTTATGAAGCTTATAAGAAACAGCAGCATCGGTGGCACTCCGGTCCAATGCAGCTCTTCAGATTATGTCTTCCTGCTGTCATAACTTCTAAGGTTTGTATATATTTCATTGTAAAGTTTCTCTGCTCATTTCAATTACAACTTTCTGATTTTGGAAGTTTGGTTGAATTTGTTTGTTCTCTTTTTTGAACATTGAATTATGCACACCGTGCAGATTTCGATTTGGAAGAAGGCCAACTTGATCTTTCTGTTCTTTCTTTTGAGGAAGCTGATACTTCCCTTTTACTCATTCACACTGTTTTGTGTTATACTTCCACTGACCATGTTCATACCAGAGGCTGAACTGCCTCTTTGGGTAATTTGCTATATCCCAATTTTTATGTCCCTTCTAAACGTCCTCCCAGCGCCTAAATCTTTTCCTTTCTTGGTTCCATACCTACTTTTTGAGAACACAATGTCAGTCACAAAATTCAATGCCATGGTCTCTGGACTATTTCAGCTGGGAAGTGCTTATGAGTGGGTAGTAACAAAGAAGACAGGAAGATCATCTGAATCGGACTTATTAGCCCTCGCCGAGAGGGAATCAAAGTCGATAAACGAAGAGAAAATATCAAGGAGGCATTCTGAGTCAGGTTTAGAACTGCTAAGTAAACTGAAAGAACAAGAAGTCCATCCAAAGAAGAAGAAAAACAAGATCTTCAAGCAGGAACTTGCACTGGCTTTTCTTTTGCTCACTGCCTCTGCTAGAAGCCTGTTATCAGCACATGGAGTTCATTTCTATTTCTTGCTGTTCCAGGGTTTGTCATTCCTTGTTGTAGGATTGGACTTGATAGGTGAACAGATAAGCTAGAAAACCATATGGGTGGGGATTTTGTTTTTCATTTTGTTTGCTTTTGACAGCTTATTTGTTTAACTTATGCACAGTTTTCCAGTTCCTTGGTGCTTCAAAAACAAAGGCTCTTGGAATGGATTTCCATCATAGGTTGAAGCATTTTACTACCTAAAATTATAAGAAAAAAAGATAGCAGATGTAAACTAAGTTTATTTGTACAATGTTGTATCTCATTGATGTATGAAATAAGGAAAAACCCCAGTATAAAAAAAAGAAAAAGAAATCAGTTTATTCATTCATTCCCTTATTGTGTTTTCTCTTTGAATGGATATGTTTAGTCTCTGAATTTCATTTTCCTGAAATTTTCAAGTATCTTACAGAATATGCTGGTTTTCAGTGAACAATATAAATAATCTGTCAGCACATGGCAGCGTCTAAGAATTTTGTTAAACAGTCTCTGTTAGGTTGGACAAAAATATTTTAATTCATAATCATTTTTATTTTAAGGAAAAAGAGCATTACACCATGAAGTAACGAACAATATCTACATTAAATTATTTTGACTTTTGATGGAATATCAACACCACCAGGAAACTATTTCACTAGTATTACATCGCATAAAAATATTTCTCATTCATATAATAAAGACAAATACTAAGAAAAATAGTATACTAACAATTGCAATTAAGGGAGCTTTTGGATTTAAGTAACCTTATTGATAATAATAATAATGAAAAAATAAAAATAAAAACAATTGCCATTACAATTTATATTTATAAAAGTATATTGGTCGTAAATTTTGCCAAATGGCCATCATTTTGTTATTTGGTTTTTATTTTGGAACTTTTCCATCATCTTCTTTTCCCTTGGATGTATTATGTTATGCCAAGGAATAATTAAGCTCCTTTTATTTAAGAGAATTGTATTTTATTAGACTATAATTTTTTATTTAAAAAAAAAAAGAAAGAACAAAAATGGCTGATGGATCATGGGCCGTTGTAGATTTGGGCTACGGCCCATTATTTATTATTCTTCGTAACTTTCCCGTTATAGCCCTCGTAGTGGAAAAACTTTAATATGCTTTATGGGGCTGTGCTGATTAGAGGGAATGAGAAATTGGCGGAGTACTGTGATCGCCATGACGTCCCTCACAGCCTCCTCACTGGCCACTGCTGCTCAAGAAGAGTGAAGACAGTGAATGGCTTTCTGACTAGACGTCTCTTCCTGGGTTCGCTCGCTCTGGACCGACCGAGTCGACTCGGCACTACTTCCAAACTATATCTCTCATCATCAATTAGGCCGGGGTTTTTCCATTTTTACGATTCTTTGTTTTAAAAGGTTAGGTTTTTTTTTTTTTTTTTTGGCTATAGAAGATGCTGATTCTGAAACTATTTTACTTTCAATAAGGTTTTCTGTTTGGTTTCATTTTATTATAATTATAGATAGTTGGGAAGCTTGAAATGGGAGAAGAAGGGGAGGCATTTTATCTGGTTAGGAAGGGAGATGTTATTGGTGTTTATAAGAGTTTTAGCGATTGCCAACTTCAAGCTGCATCGGTAATCTTTTAGCAACCATCATTGTTGTTGTTTTTTTTTTTTTTTTGGATAAATTCATCCTATGTTATTGTACAAGTTTGCCCAGTTCTTCAACAATATGTCTTGGCCGTTCATTTATTTAATTTTTTTCTGATAAAATATATTTGTGGCATTTTGTTTTGGAGAATTTATTCATCCGAAAAAATTAGTTATGGTTCACAAACAGCATTTTTTTACTTTCTACAATACCCAGGACTGATTTTTGTTAGTCGCAGAGGTTCTCTTTGAGTGGGCAATATCTTTGTTGTTTCCCTTTTCTTTGTTCTTTTTGTTATAGGTGTGCAATCCTTCTATAAGCGTGTATAAAGGCTCTTGTTTGCCTAAGGAGGCTGAGGACCACCTTGCCTCAAATGGGCTAAAGAACGCTTCTTACACTATCAGTGCCAATGATGTGAAATATGATCTTTTCGGAAAACTTGTTGCCTGTCCTTGCCAGGTTTGTTAGATATTGTGTTTTTCTTGACTTCGTTGGATGCTTTCTTCTTGTATATGCCTGGCATAGTATGTGCAAGTTCTTTAACTTTGTTGCTCATTGTATAAGTGAACACATTGATTTTTATTCCAGGAACCGGATTCTTCTGGAGTAAATGTAGCTGACAAGAACTCTCCACATAAGCGATTGCTCGAAGGTGTTGACTGTGAAGCTCCTGTTACTGTAAGTTTTATCCAATGACTAATTCTTCACAGAGAATTTTATTTTGATCAAATGGTTAATGCAAGTTCGAGCATTTATCTGGCTGTTTTCATTCTATTGATTTTTTATTTTATTTCTTAAGTTCATTCCATTACATTAAAAGTTGGCATTTCCTATTTTCTGACAAAATGAAGCAAAAACTGGACCTCATCACGGGCTAATTTGTGACAAATGCTTCTGATGTTATTTGTCTATTTATTTTGCATGAAGCATCTGATAACTTTAATACCTGACCAAGTTGAAATGAAGATTGAAATGCTTATTTGGCTAGGTATTTCTTTTGGTGTAAAAACTTTTAGTTGTTTTGGTTCTTCAGAAGATGCTTGGGGCTAGCTCATTTGCAGCATTCTGCCAGAATAAGCATTTCAAATCGGATAGTTCTATTGAAAGCCTATCAATCTCTTCTGGCCCTGTAAGTTTCCATCATTGGGTATTTGCCAATCATGTGGCTGTTTTCATTCTACTGATTCTCTTTTTTCCTTCCTTTATTCATTCTTTTCCAGCAAAAGTTTCATCATGTGCCTTCTGTCTCATTCGCGGTAAGTTTCTACCATTGTGTATTTGCCAATAATGTGACTGTCTTCATTCTATTATTGATTTTTTTTTCCCCTTCGATTATTCATTCTATTCCAGCAAAAGATGGAATTTCATTTTTTGAGACTATAAACAAGAAAAACTGGATGCAGACATAGATTAACCTGTGAAGAATGCTTCTGCATTCTGTTGCAATTTGTTCATTTATTTTGCGTGAAGCATCTTATGTTAATAAGATCTGACTAAATTGAGATGGGGATTGGTAGGTCTGTTTAGCTCGGTATTAATATGGTGTAAAAACTTACTTTTGGTTGTTTCTGATCTCTTTAAGTTTCCTCCGGCTAGTTCGTCAGCGTTCAATGATAATAAGGATTTCAGATCACATAGTTCTTTTGAAAGTCAACCAATTTCGTCCAGTTCTGTAAGTTTCTATTTTTTTTTTTTGGGTATTTCCATTCATGTGAGACTGCCATTGTTGTTGATACCACTGTTTATGACCTCTTTTTAATGTCCAATTATATACAATCTTATTATTCATAATCTTATTATTGTGTCAATGCATGTTCTTGTGCATCCTAGGTAGCATTAGCTATGAACTGACTGTAATCTCCTAGCCATATATGTCAAAAACTTTATACAATACTTACTGGGTGGCAACTGTTACTAAAGAGATATTTAAATCCTCTACCATAAAGTAGGAACTGTATTGACATCTATTTGTGATGCTGATAGGTCCCATTTGTTGATATGTTATGCATGCAAAAGTAATGATATATTTGTGAACTATTGACATGAACTAGTAGCCTCATTTATACCTTTTCCCAGCTTTCCTGTATTCTTGAGTTCGATGGTGCTTCAAAAGGAAATCCTGGACTATCTGGTGCTGGAGCTGTGCTGCGTGCCAAGGATGGAAGTATTGTATGCAGTCAAACTATATGTGATACTGATTATTGTCTCCTTCACAAAGTTTAGCTCTTAATAACCCAGAGTTTTGATAGGTATGCTGGTTGCGAGAGGGGGTTGGGATTGCAACAAATAATGTTGCTGAATATCGAGCAGTACTTTTAGGATTGAAACATGCCCTTAAGGAAGGGTATAAACACATTCGTGTCCAAGGCGATTCTAAACTTGTATGCATGCAGGTTTGTAAAGGACATATACTACTGACTCAGTTTGCTGTCTTCTCTTTCTCCGATCCAATTATATTCTGGATTTTACTTGTCTGATCATGTAACATTTGTTTGTATTTTTGATGAGAAATTTTCATATAACAGATTCAGGGTCTGTGGAAAACCAAAAACCCGAATATGGCTGACTTGTGTAAACAAGCAAAGGAGCTCAAGGAAAAGTTTGTTTCATTTCAGATTGATCATGTTATGAGGGTTTGCACCAATAATTGCATTTCATTTGAAGTTATATGCTATCTATAGAATGTTTGGAGTAAAATTTTATTTCGAAAATTCGAATGTGTTTATAGTATACTGGTTATTTTTTCTTTTACCTTTTTTATGTGGTGCTGCTGTAATCCGGTCGACTGTTACCGTTTCATTTTCCAGGAATTCAATTCCGAGGCTGATGCCCAAGCAAACCGAGCAGTAAATCTCAGGGGTGAGAACATATTGGCTTTTCTCTGAGTCTTAGGTTTTCATGGTATGTGGAATGTGGGTCATTCTATGTTTTGTTTGAGTAAGAACTGATTAGAGATTATATAAATGGACAGATGGACAAGTTGAAGTGGATCGTAAGAAGTAAACTCAAATGTGGCAGAGAGCTGTTATGTTCTTATGCCTGATTGACTGAATCCAAGACTGACTTGCTGAGAGTTTGGACATGCAATCTTTATGTTCGAATGTATGAAATTTGTAAATCGCATTTATGTTTTAATTAGTAGAAAGCTTTGCCAGTTTGCCCCCGTAACCATTTTGAAAAGATTATTTTTGGTTTTATCTTTTCAGTTTTTGGACCAAGAAGCACTCAAATATGAAATTTCTGACAAATAACATTTCAATTACAAAAATAAAAGTTAAAAGGAAAAGAAATATTATCAAATAAAATGAGATATTACACCTTATCAATGATGAAAAATCATCTAACTGGATGATGAATTGGGTTATATATANACTGGATGATGAATTGAGTTATATATAAATTTTTTTTTAAAATTTTATATTTTTTGGATTGCAATTAAGGTTAAATTTTAATTTAATTTGAGATAACACGCATAAATAAAAAAAATGATATAATTAAATGTGAACATGATTAATTTAAGTTTTGTCATGATTAAAAATAAATCTTTGCTTCGACAAACCCAACACCATGTTTGCTTTTTTGGTGAATAAAAAAAGACCTACCCATAGCGTAGTCATGGGCCCAAAAGGGATCTAGCGAGAGGGTCAAACCAGGCGTCTTTGCAACTTTATGGGAGTCCGCTACTGGCGGCCCGTATCGCTAGAACATCTCACCCCCTCGTGCGGTAGCAGAGAAGGGGAACATATGAGTCATGTGGGGTTACCAAGACTCGAATCCGCAACTCCTACAAACAGGTGTGATGAGTGAGCTGGTTCCTACCACATGGGCTACACCCTCATGTGTTCAACACCATGTTTGCTTCTTCACCATTTTTCAGCCCACATACATAATGAGAACATTAGTACTAAAACTAGTATAAAAAGATTATCAGAAACATAGATTTAATAAAGAAAGAAAGAAAATGATGAAGAAGAAAAAATCAAAACTAAAAAACCGATGAGAAAAAAAGAAAAAAAAAAGAAACAAGTAAAAACATTTTAGTGCAGTTAATTAAAAAAAAATAAAAAATCCTGTTTTCCGACCTTGCCCATTAAGAAATCCCATGAGAAGAAGAGTTTCAGAAATCTAATTAAAGAAGATTAAGTGTGGAACCATGATTGATTTATCCTCCAAAATATACAGCACCATCCTTTGTTTTTTGGCCTTTTCTTTGTTTTTGTTTATGGATGTTTGAAAACTGAGTGAAGAATTTCCAAAACCCAAAAAGGCAAAACAAGTAGGCCTATATAGAAGTTTGAAAGTTTTCCTAAGTAGTGTACTACCAGCAACGAAGACTTCTCTTTCTGGGTCTTGTTAAACTAAGCAAAAACTTTGCTCAATAAGTATTTCCCATTATTCTGGGATAATAGATTAATATACCGATTTTCAATCCACTTTCGGGTGGCCAACTTACAAAAACCAAAACTAGCAAAAGCCCTTGATGTCATAATTAAAACATATTATCTGATCTCAGGAATTAAGTTACCCTTGCTAACTGAACCGAAACCATTATGCCGACTAAATTTTCTACCGAAAAAGAAAACTGCCTATTCAAACCACACAAAAAATTCAATTGGATGTGGAAAGAAATCTAAATAGAAAATAACATAACAGGAATATTTAAGAGAATAATTCAACAGCCTACAAAATTCATCATACTAAAACAAAAACACGACAACAAAAAATGTTAAAAACCGCAGGCAGAAATCTACAAGTCCTTGCCAACATAATCCATCCTAGATGGTAATCAACACCAAGAAACTTAGTCAAATAAACTGAAACCCAAGTCTTCATCTGATTCGTCAGCTGGTTCTTCCTTCTTTTCTTCCACCTTGGCAGCAGCAGGGGCAGAATCACTGGCAGCAGCAGCTGGTGCAGCAGCTACAGCAAACTTGCTAGGATCCTATTTGTACCCCATCACATAATTAATCAAATGCAACGAGTATAAGCTTAGAAATTAGAGATTTGAATATCAAATACAGAACAAGTAAATGGCAGAATGAAACAAAAATTATCCAGCACTAACAATAAAGCAGAATACCTTTAGATACTCCTTAACTTTGTCTGCCTGTGGGAAGGAATACTCGGTGGCAACAGCAATAGCCAGAACATTTTTGTAAGCATTGACAAACATGTGAGGAGCAGCAGCTAGGGTCGGGTATGAAATGGCTAATGCCAATGAGGTAACCATGGAGACCCCAGTAGCAAACTTCTCAACAAGGTCATCTTCAGTCAGATTAAGCACCTCTGGGCTAAAGACTGAACCATTGTCATACACCGACAGGACAACAAGACCATATGAAAAGGGCCTAATTCCAAGCTTAGCAAGGAGAGCAGCCTCAGAAGAGCCAACCTTGTCACCCTTCCTAATGAGCTCCACTGGGGTGATAATTTCAACAGTTCCCTTGTTAATTTTGGTGGGAATGTTAAGCACCTGGGATGTGGAAAAGTTAGGCATGCAATCTTGAAAAGAAAGAAAATGGCAGCATCTGTTGGTGTAGAATACAAACCTGGAAGAAAGATGTCTGAGATGGGTCGAGCCCAGTGTTTCCAGGAGGAACAACAACATCAATTGGGGCAACCAAACCGACTCGAGCAGGGGCTCCAACCTGTTAAATTTGCAAGTTTTCAGCCATAACATTAAGCAAAATAAATGGCACATAACTTTATTTTATCCAAAAATCGTTGCACTGCTCTCAGCAAGTTGGTCACCAGATACACAGAAAAAAATTAAAATTACATTTGTCAACTTACGTTTTCATCAAACTGACATTCTGAACGGTACAACCAACAAGGAAAAACAACATTCCATAATTTTCAATATACTCAAAAGAAATCTGACCAACAACCAAAACATTATAGCTCCATAAAAAACCTACTTTTAAATAGGTTGTGAATGCTGAGAGTACAACATGGACGAAGAAAGGATACCAAGACAAGAAATGACCAACATACGTATTCGAAAGACAAATATTTCATAATTTTCATTATACTAACAGACAAGACATTATAACACCATAAAAAACCATTGTCAAAAAGGTTGTGAATGCTAAGAGTACAACATGGAGTGAAGAAAGCAGCACTACACAACCAACATAAGTACTTGAAGAACCATATTTCATTATTTTCAATATACTAATGTAATGTGAAATCTGATCCAAAAAACAAGACGTACTAGCTCCATAAAAATCCTAGTGTTAAATAGGTTGTGAATGACAAGCGTACAACATGAAGTGAAGAAAAAAGCACCAAACAAGAAATGACGAACATAAGTATTCGAATAACAAGAGAGCAATCGTTTTTTTTTCCTATGCCAAAGATAAATTACAAAGTTCTTGTTTAAGGAAGCTTATCTTGAATTAGATTTTTCATAAGTGTTCCATATATGATTAGAATACAAGGAAAAGAAAAACAAATTCGTAAAAACACTCCAATTTCAACTGGTCTAAATATTAAAAATAAAAGACTACCACAAACAAAGAATAAATGAAGATATTGTAATCTAAACAAATTCTAATGTCAATAAATAATGGATCTCTAACCTACAATTTTCGTAGCACCAAGAAAAACATTGGAAGATACAATATGACTACACCAAAACCAGACAGTCAATTTGATTATTCCCGTAAATTGCAAAACGAACTTGTAGAATCTGGCAGCAATTAACAATACAGCAATGACTGTGATTATTCTTACTTTCAAAAAATAAACAGCATACAGCAACACCCGAGACAAAAAAAAAATCACAAGACGATTACTTGATAACTAAAACAACTAAAAAAAAACGAAATTCCATTATTATAAACAGATAGGTATAAAATCAGATAATAATTAATTACAGAATAAAAAAAAATTGTTACCGCACCTTGTACTTGGCAACCTCTTCACTGACTTCCTTCAAATCACCCTTTGTGAAGATAAGACCCACATTTCCCTAGAACCGTTACAAAAAAGCATTTATACATAAATCAGCAAACAAAGTTTCTATCAGAACAATCAAATAGGAAAAAACTTCAGAGATGAATCGTACCACGAGAAGGGGGATGAGATTAAGGAAGGCCTTGTTGCCGGTGTTCTCTGAATGAATTCTAACGGAACGCTTCATCATGGTGTTCTTTCCCATGAGAACAATCGAGTCGCCGCGCAGACCATGCCTGATGTTCTGCAGCTGGTTGGAACCGACGTTGTCGGCGGCCACAACCAGGACCTGGCTGTACTCGTCAAGGAGCTGGCACAGCTTGGCATCGTAAGCGATCTTCTTGTCGGCCTTCGAGGGCTTGTTCACCATTTTTACGATATGGGTTTCGGGATAGAGAAAGAGAAAAACAACTGTTTGTGTGTGTGAAACAAAAACGAGGGCCAAGACGAAGCGAAGCTAGGCCAAGGCGGACAGCGGCGCTATCTCTTTAACCTCTTTCTCTATGTGAGTGACAAGTTTAAGCAAGAAAACCTAAGCTGCTTTGGAGGCTTGTAAATTTTATGATTTGGGTGTTTGCCTGGTATATATAGTGGGTCGGGTTGGGAAGGAGATGAAAAATTTGTTCAGCTGAGACCTAAATTTACGGATCTAGCTTGTTATTGGGTGAGGGCTGTATGGGCTTATGTTTCTTGACGTTGAAAAAATAAGCCCAAAAAGGTTCTCAAGTCTCTCACTGGCCCAATTGATAATCCAATGGGCTTCTAGAAAAGTGTCAATGTTTACAAGAGTATATTCATACTTGTACAGATTTAAGCGAGACGCAATCAATTAAAATTTTAAAAGACATATATATATTGATTTTTTTCGTAGATTTTAATAAATTTTATAAAAATATTAATGATTTTGAATAATTTTTATAATTTTTTTTAATGAATTTTATAGATTTTAAAAGGCTTTATAGTTTTTTTATTTTTATTACCTAGATTTATAAATATTACATATATTTATATTTTTCTTTGTAAATTGTTTAATCATTGTTAAAATGTCCTAAATGTTATTCTATTACCCTTTTATGCGTACACGGGCATATACCTATTTACTTGATGAAAATAGGGGAAAAAGAATAAATAATTTATATAATAATGATTAATATATTAAAAATTTAAATTTCAAAATTAAAAATTTATAATTCAAAAAAAATATATGATGTTCATAAAGTATAAAAAAACTATTTAATGGAAAAAAATAAAATATATAATGTTCACCATTTTTCATAATCTCAATATCATTCCACATGTTAATATCTATGTCAACCCTCCATTCATTAGCATGCTATGTTTTTTGCATTAAGGCTCAAAATTTGGTGTATTGGTGAAAAATATAAATGGCTTGATTGAAAATTCATCACAACGAAACTTATTGCAAACAAAACAAATATGAAAACATAATTAAATTACTAGGAAATTTTCTTTATAAAATGGAGATCCACTCTGCTCAACCAAACACAACAAATAAAAGAATGTAAAAAGATGATTAATAATGTTTAACAATAATAACTAGATTTATTATATTTTCTACTTAACAAATTACTAGTTAATGAAAAAAAAAACATAGAAAAAAAAATAGGAATAAAAAATACTTAAAAACCAAATCCCAGAGAAACTAGTTTTGTAAAAACAAAAAAACTTGAAATAAAAGATCTAAATTTTCAAATATTTCAACTTTTTAACCAATTATGAGTTTTAATTGAAAAAAATTATATGGTAACAATACAATAAATATCTATGTAGATAGAAATATATTTTAAAAATATATAAAAATGAGAAAAATATTACATATTACAAAAGTAATCTCCTTGGGAAATAAGACTCTAATAGAAGTTTTTTATGATAAAAGTTATTTTTTTTTTTAGGGTTTAGGGTTGTGGAATGGAAGAGAAAGTTTTTCAAAAACTCAATTTATATATATATATATATACACTATTGACCAAAAAGTCTAAAAAAGTTTATGAAAGTTTATAAGTAATTATTTATAGAAAATAAAGTTTGTATTGAATACTTTTAGATTTTGTGGACATTTAAAAAATTTAATAACTTTTTTTAAAGTTTGTAAACATCTTAATTGAATATTACGTGATTTTAATTTTTTTTAAATTTTAATTAAATACATTTAAATTTTTTAAATTTATAAAAAATTTTAAAAATCTTGAATACACCCGTGTTAAAAAGTTTAGATATATTTAATTAAAAAACATTTATAAACTCAAAAAAAATTCTTTGAAATGTTTTCAGTTATTCAATTATAACTTTTAAAATGTTCACAAAGTCTATAAGTATTCAATACATATTTTATTTTTTATAAATAATAACTTTTATAAACTTTTTAGTATATTCAATACATACTTTACATTTTATAGATAATAACTTTTAGGTCTAAATGCACTTTAGTATTTTTTAAAATTGAATTAAAAATTAAAAAATTAATTTTGAAGGTAACTTGCTATGCACGTGATATTTAAGTTGATAAAATTCATCAATTTTAACTAAATTGGACCTAAATTGGACAAAAATGCAACTTTTTTCAATTTAGATGGTATCAATTGCACAAAATTAATTATAGAGACCCCTATGTGAACAAATTCAATTTTAAAAGTTACTAAAGTGCATTTAGACCTAACTTTTATGAACATTTACTCAATAGTATACATATAAAAAGTTACTCAATATTATTATATATTGATTCAAAACAATATTAATTAGCACTCTAAATAATTAATTGATAAAAAATAAAAATAAAAAACCTATACCAACATAATAGTTGCTGTAAGTTTTATGTTATTCTCGCAAAACAGAAAAGTTTCGTTATTCAAAATATATTTTTTTTTTCGTTATGTAGAGAAAATAAAGTGGATGATCTAGCACATATTATACACATTCGGTGAAATCTAAAATTTGATTGTGATTAATCATTAATATAGCTAAAAGAAAACCATCATTTGTTTTTTTGGTATTTAACATGTATTATAGACTGTACATCATTTGGTACAAATGTTTCCTGATGTACAAGATCTTTCACTGAAGGTAAGTACAAAGCATACTTACATCTCTTGTAGTGGTGAAAGTATTATAGAGAGAAGTATTCAGAGAAAGAGAAAGATTTAGCTAGCCATTAAAACTTAAAACACTGAATTTTTTTATTGATTTTTCGTATGATTACAATCATAGATCAGGCTTCCTTATATAGAGAAGGAAAACAAAAAACTACGAGAAATAACAACCATACAAATAAAGCAAAATTACAACCACACAATTAAAGTACACACTGAAAGTGTTCTAGTGGGATCTGAGAGAGATCACATGGATAATCTAAAGGAAAACTGTCAGCAGGCTTTTATGTGGATGAGCTTGGGCCAACATTGGATGGACCTGGTATAGGATCAGGAACAATGTAGATTTCATGTTGGCCTGAAATAGGAGAGATATTATTAATCTCACAGCTTTGAGCTGAGTCTTATGAGCTTGAGGAAGTCTTTTTTGATAAACTGTGTCCCATTCATAAAACTGATTGAAGAGCCCAACACTTGTAGTTTTGTTGAATAAATAAGGCCAATGCAGAATAAAAACTGAAGTGACTTGGTCATGCTATTCTTTAGTAAGCTTCCACAAAGTTTTTAATTGAAGGATTTTGTACAGTTATTATCTCCATTATTTGAAGGGATGAAACCATTCAATGAAGGTCCAAAGGAGATAGACATGGTTTTTTGGATCATAGAAATGATCAAGCAAAGGGACAGTGGGGACAAGGAAAGCTATGAAATGTTGAATAACACAACACCATAGATACCACAAAAGATATGGAGAGAAATTATTGAAAAATTCAAAATAAAATGGTTCAATTGAGTAATATGCATCATCAAAGAGAACCAGAATGTTTTCAAATAGCATTATATTCTTGACCAGGTTTAAATAAAAGATTCATGAGACTTAACAAACTCATTAATTTGTCGAAGAGATAAATAATTTTTTAATTTAGGAGGAAAACTAAGTTGGATAGAAGCTTTTTTTCTAGGGAATCATAATGATTGACCATCAAAACTATTGGAAAATAGGTAACTTGAGAAATCAACTTCATAGGGTGTGGTCGAGATAAAAGATCTGGGATGAGATTGTCTTTACCTTTAAAATGTTTGACAGAAAAATCATACTTGGCAAACCGATCTTTGAGCCTGAGAAGTTGTTTGTCTGGAAGAGCTTTGTTCTTAAAGTCAAGGACTTTAAGAAATAAAGAATTGTCTATTTGAATAAGGAAGTGATTGCCAAAGAGATGGAATTCAAATTTTTTGATACCATATATATACTGCGAGATTTTTCTTATAGACAGCGTGGTAATTTTTTCAGATTTTTTAAATTGACCATTGGCATGTCTGAGTAATGGCGTTTTTCATTGTCATATTCTTCAAGAAAGATGGCTCCCCAATAATGATCACTTGCATCAGTCTGTAAATTTTTTTAGCCATAATCAGGAATTTTAAGAAGGGGAGGATGATTAGCAATTTCATTTAAAGCTTTGACAACATTTGTTTAGGCTGGACTCCAAAGAGGAGGATTCTTCTTTAAAAGAGCAGAAAACTGATTGGTATGCCTAGCTACCTGGGGGATGAAATCTCGAACATATTTGATGATTCCAAAAAATTGTTGGATCTGCTTTTGAGTGAGATGTTCATCAGGGAAATGAGCAAATTCTTGTGTCAGATGGATTCCTGGTTGGTAAATACCATCTTGGATATAGAGACCAAGAAAATCTATTGAGGTATGGGTTATAATATATCATGGAGATTATGTATATGGATGTATTATTGTGAGATTACTTGAATTATGGTAGAGTTTGGTGAATTGGAATGTTGTAGAATTATTATTTGGACATGCAGGTACTTGTAATTAATTTGGGGAATCTTACAAAAACATACTAAACTCTGCCAAAATTTTTATTAAATTTTCTGGCATTTAGGAGTTTTGGTTGTGAAATTGTAATTAAGGTGGTTGTTGGCTATTTAGGGACTTAATCAGTATGATTAAGTCTTACAGGCAGGACTTGGATAGGGCGGTCCTATCAACTTGCTCAACTTTTTTGTTTTGAAAGCATGATATCATGTTTTTGGGCCAAATTAAAAAATTAGGCAAGGAGATGTTGATGAGCTTCTTGGGTTTTAGAGAATAGTAAGATATCATCGATGTAAATGAGAGTACTGTCAATGATAGGCTCAAAAAATTTAATCATGATTTTTGGGAATAAAGAAGAAGCCACTTTAAAACCAAATGGTAGGATCGTCCATTAATATTGGACATTTGGAATACATAAAACAGTTTTTGGGAGGTCAATATGGTGAATTTCTATTTGCCAAAATTTAGCTTTAATACCAAATTTGGAGAAGATTTTTGCATTGTGAAGCTCGGCAAATAAATGTTGAATTTTTAGCAAGGGAAATTTGTCATCTTTTAAAAACATATTTAATGTTTTATAATCAATGACAAGTCTATTCTTTTTTTTTATATTTCTGTTTTTTTTTTTCACATAAAAAGTCTGACAAGCCCAATCAGATATAGTTGGCTTAATAAGACATTGAGCTAAGAGTTGGGAACACTCTTCTCTTACTAGTTTAAAATCCAAAAAAGTCATTTCTGAATGAGAATCTTTTGTACGATTGATATCCTCCTTTTTTTTGAAATGAAGATGAATGAAGAATTTTTCATTTTTCCATAAAAGAAAAGAAAGCTTATGCTCAAATTCTACCGAGTTGGAAAAACTTGACTTGAATCATAGAGTATTGAGATTGAATTTGCTGGAGAAAAAACAATTTTAAAATGTTAGTCTAAAATTTAAAATTATTCTTATATCTGACAANCTTCTAAAAGAGCCGGGGCATTCATGTCCACCCTCTTATTCTAGTTGTGCAATTCCTCCTTCAAATCAAAGAGCAGTGGATTCTATCACCGGGGCATCCTAACTATGAAACAGCTCCTTCTTTCAAAGATCTTATTGGAAATTATTGACTTGAAAAGACCGGTTCTGCTCGGGGATATATCTTTGGATAGAAGGAATCAGTCTTGGCTAAGCCTTAGGCTAGTGAGTCAAAAGAGGCAGAGTCAGAGCAAGGGAATGTTAATTGGCATACTGCAATAAATCAGTCTAAGCCGGAAAGCAGGCAAAGTCTAGCTGCCTATTCGATTCCTTACTTAAGTTAAGTCCCAGGCTTGCGCAGCGCTTACTCGAACAGCGGTTATTCAGTTCTCAGCTGATTCAATACAGTTGATTCTCTAACAACCGATTCTGTAAGAGCTGATTCAATTAGTAGAATGTGAGAAACAAAGCTAGAGCTGAGCTTTAAGCGCGAGAGGATGACCTTTAACCGCTACTTTAGTGGATTCAATTCCTTCATTCAAACCTGAACCCGAAAGAGCCTATTCGATGTCATCTTCCTTGTCCTCTTCTGATTCAACCTCCTATTACTCGTACAACAACTATGGCAGCCATCTATTTGAACACCCTTTCTTTGAACCTTGTCAATGCTCGAACTTAAAGATATAAACTGAGTGCCATTTGATGAGTAACTGAGAACAAGGGAGAGGGATATGGAAAGGATGAAGTAATGAAAGAGGAAGTCATTGCTAGTAGTAACGACTTGTCACGATCCATTGGTTCATATAGAATCCATGTCCTAGGTGTATCAAAAAACATTCTTTTCGCTAAGCGTATATAATAAAATAGAGTGAAAGGGCCACCCCGAAACCAAGGGGGTACTAACTAACAGCTGAGTCCTCTCCGAACCGCAGGAGATAGTTGCCCATCATACGGCTCACCAACTTCACTTGCCTCTATGGGAGGCTCGCTCCGGGCGGGTTCGGATCACTTACAATACACGGCTCTACGAAGGAAGGGGTTGGTGGGTTAGGAACGTTTTCAATATTATTCTTTTCTTGTTCGATGAGAAATGCGAGACGGAACCCTTCTTTTCGACTGGGAAATGCGAGTCTGTTTTGTCCACTTTCTCCATCCCCCTCTATCAAAATGATCAAAAAGGAAGGCGAGCTTGCTTCTTATTCCCGTGTTCGATCTCTGCCCCGCTCGTTGTCACCTATGTTGAAGAAAGGTTTGGAACCCTGTAGAGAATGAAGAGGGGCCAAGGATCTTCCTCTCAACAGTGCTTCTCGAGGCTCCACTCTCCCCCCTGAATAAGTAAGGCCCCGTTAGCCTGGGCGAAGATGGGGATAAGGAATAAGGATTGAAGCCCCCTTAGCTCTGCCAGGGACTGGACAGGGGTTAGCTCTGTAAATGTGTAGAGCCAAGTGTAGTGTGGTGTAGTAGTAGGCACTTCTAGGCCCCTTCCCGGCTACTGGATCACTCCAGTGCTTTGGGTACTACGGACCCTCTGCCATCCATTGCAGCAGCGCCNAAATGTATAATTCTGATATGATATTAAATCACAGTTCATAAATATTATTTTCATAATTAAGCATTTAGTTTTATTTTTTCTTTACAAATTTAAACTTAATTTTTAAAAATTTAATTTTTTGATAAGTAGCTAACAATTAAAACTAAAATGAGACGTTAGGACCTTATCAATGTAAAATCTTGGGGGCATTTGGGAATTTTGGAATAGAAGAATCATCAAAACGGACGGTTGCGATTATTCATCAACAATGTAAGACTCGAGACAGATAGATAAAAGTGGGAGAGAGATATGGAAGCTCTGTTTCTGGTTGGTGAAACTGAAACGATAAATTCAGAGCCAGAACAATAATGGCGGTGCACTCAGTCTCGGCATTCTCAGCTCTGCGCTCATTCTCGACTCTTACCAGTACCAGTACTAAACCCTCTCTTTCTCTTCCATTTCCTATTCCCAGTCTTTCGTGTTTGAACTTTCGCTCCCGAAGCCACGGCGTTTCTTGCTCTTGGTTTCCCACGCCCAACCAGAACAATCTGCCTAGACTCAGAAAGCTGAGGTCGGTCGGCGAAGAAACCCTAGTTCCCGAGCAACCTACATCCCAACAAGAAGCTGATGCGGAGCCATCTTCCTCCTCCGAAGAACAGGACCAGCAGCAGCCCGTTTCGGTTCCCGTTTCTCCTTCCGACACTCTCACTATGTTCTTTCAGGTACTCTTTTTTTTTATTTTTTTTTATTTTATTTTTTATTTTTTTTATGGTTTTGGTTTATTTTTTTATTATCTTTTTATTTGGCAGTTTGTGCTGAAATTAATTTCGGAGAAAGAAATCATAAATACGAGTTGATGATGGTGTTGAAAGTATTGGTTTTTTTGAAAAAGGTTGTATGTAATTGTGGGGATTCGAGGAATCAAAATTCCAAATTTTATTTTAAATTCTCAGAAATTTGGGTATGGAAACAAGTTTCTGCCTTTTTAACTATGAGAATACTAGTCGTTGAACTTCATTCAATTTGTTTCCCATTTTTATGAATAAGAAAAATAATGGGAAGAAAAATTTCCAGCAGTTCAGAACATTTGCTGATAGAGCTTCTGGTTTAGTTTTGGACTTTTATTTAGATACCATTGTATATTGTAAAATTCTCCTTGCAATTGCTTCGTTAATAGTTTTGGAGAAGATGGTGCTACTCCCCAATTTGATGGAGCAAGTTGTGATGTTCTCAATCTCTATTCTGGTCGACCGGTACAAATTAGCGTTTAGGGGTCTCAAAATGTTCCTAGCAAATATCTTCTTTTGTTTTGTCTTTTAATTTCTTCAGTTTTTAAATCTTATAATGTGACCTATTGTGCTTTGTTGAGGACTTTTGTGAATATAGAGATGCTTAAAATATATGAGTTGCAACCAACTTTTGCAGGCAGATGGAACATTGAGTGATGCAGCTGTCCCTACAGTGACCAAAGCGTTAGAGGTATATTGGTTATATGATTTTTGTACTTCTGTACATGTGAAAATTTGGCTCCATGCAGATGGTTTTCTTCAGTCTAATGTTATTGCATGGAGATGATACACTAAAATGTGATGATGCAAAAGGGAATCTCTTTCTCTTTTTATATCAAATTTATGCATGGCGCAAAATGATTGAGTATCTAAGGGAGGAGGGAAAACTGCTGAATTTTCAAGCCAAATCTAATTGGAGATGCTGGGAGACCTGATGCATTTGTTTAATTTTGAATCTTTAATTCTAGCCAAGTTCACTACATTAAGAAAAATATATATATATATATATATTTATATAAATAATGGGTCATATAAATTAGCTTGATTGAAATAGAAGTATTTGAGGTTCAAAGGATGGGATAATGAGTGGATAAGATCACAAGATTATGTTGGCAACATCTTTGTGATGTTTAATTTTTAAACTGATGGTGAGAATGAATTCTGCTCTTGATGAAGTTAAGATTTTTTTTAATTAATTAATTAATTATTATTTTTATATCTTTGATGATCTAAATTTTCTAAATTTTGTTGGTTCTCATATTGAAAAATTGTTATGTATTTACATCTGAAAATTTCAGTTGCTAACCCATGTATCCATTTTGCAGGAAACAGAAGGTGTCGACAATTTGAAGGTTCAAGTTGTTGAGGGTATTGCAAGTGTTGAGGTGTGTATAGACCAGTTCTTGTTTACTTGGTCATTAGTTAAGAGTATTATGCACTTCCATTCATGAATGTGTTGAAAAACAAGACAAGGAAAATGCCTGACTTTTAAACTGCAGTAGCAAGTAACATATCAGTTTTATATGATATCCATAAAAGAAGCATCTCTTAGTCTTGAGTTTGTTAACCACCAATTGAAGCCAGCTAGCTTCTACGAAGTCCTTGTTTCTTTCGTGGGAAAGGGGTAGATATCGTTGATTAGTTTGTATTTATTGGTTTACTAGTATGCTGGTGAATTCGTGTTCGCTACTACTATTGATTATTCAGATGTTAAGATGTATACTGATTGTCTTCTCTCCTGTCCAGCTGACAAAACTAACAACGGTACAAGCAACAGGGGTAGCTTCCAGTTTGGTTGAGACCATACAAGGTTCAGGCTTCAAGCTACAAACATTGAATTTGAGTTTTGAGGACAAAGAGATTGTTGCTGTCTAGATCATGCATACAGTCTACAAAACACTAAGTTCCATAAAAATGAGAAATTTTATGTTAAAAAGCTATGTCCTTTGAAACTTGGTCTCATTCTTGGTTTGTCCTGCGCATCCGGTTGGAGAGTGTATTGTACTTAATGAGCATTTGTAGTTTTATAGGCTGACTTCTGCGGTTCTACCTGAGTTTGTATTGTTCAGATGGTGGATTAATTATATCAATTTGTTGAGATAGTTTACACAATGAAAGTTTCTGATTGGCTTGCAATTTGCTTGCTGAAGTTGCATGGTACTGGTTATCTTGTTTGTTAATACGTTCATGCTATGCAAACGAAATAAATATTTACTTCCAATTGGCTCATCCAAATTCTATCAACTCAAAATTTTTATTAGCAGATTTTTAAACCTTTTTAAAACCAATTGCATACGCTAAAATTTATGTTTCTGCTGTTAATTTAATCAGCCAATCAGCCAACTGAATTGGATAATGGATACTACTTCCATTTTAAATACCAGTTCGTGAAGTTTTGGAAGTGGAAGAGTTTATACCTATTGCTCTTGCGGTTTCTTGCTCAGGGAGGTGATGCTGGGCGGTTCATAATAAAATCACATTCTACTGCTTTCGTTTATAGTTTCAACTTTCANTCCTATAATATCCTGTGATCCCCAGAAATCCTCGAAGTTCCTTCACATTCTTGGGCAATGGCCAGTCCATAATGGCTGAAATTTTGTCAGGATCCACTGCTACTCCTTCTTGCGATACCACATGTCCAAGGAAACCAATCTGCGACTGGCCAAACAAGCACTTTTTGGGGTTTGCATAGAACAAATTGGTAGAAAGGAGGTGAAGGGCAATTTGAAGGTGATTGAGGTGTTGATGGAGGCTCGGGCTATAGACTAAGATGTCATCAAAAAATACAAGAATTAATTTTGCGGAGATATGGACGGAAAAGGTCATTCATTGCGGCCTGAAAAGTAGAAGGAGCATTGATGAGGCCAAAAGGCATTACAAGAAATTCATAATGCTCAGAATGGGTCCGAAAAGCAGTTTTATGTATATCTGCAGGTTGGACACGAATCTGGTGGTAACCGGAGCGAAAATCTATTTTCGAAAATATTATAGCTCCATGTAATTCGTCCAACAACTCGTCAATGTTGGGAATGGGGTATTTGTCTGGAATGGTAATTTGATTAAGCCCCCTATAATCCACACAGAATCTCCAAGAATCATCTTTTTTCTTTACTAATAATACCGGGCTAGCAAAAAGACTTGAGCTAGGACGAATGAAACCCAAATTTAGTAAAGAAGCCACCTGAGTCTCAATCTCTGTTTTTTGACTGTGGGGGTAACGGTATGGCCGAAGATTGGGTGGTTTGGAAGTTGGTAAAAGATGAATAGCATGTGAATGGGAACGGAATGGTGGTAGGGTAGTGGGCTCAACAAAGACAGAATCAAATTCATGTAAAAGTTTCTGCAAAGGGACGGAAAAGAGAGAAAAATTACCTTGGAAATCGGTCATTTTATTGAAAGTTTGGAAAGAAGCATTTGCAGTATTGGCCGAGCGAACACCCTGCAACTTGTAACACTTCCCTTGCAAAGTGAAAATCATAAACATCTCGTTCCAATTGGCCTGAACGGTGTTGAGGGAAGCCAGCCACTTAATTCCTAAGACCAAATCTGCACCACCAATCGCAAAAGGATAGTAGTCTTGTGTGATTGTGAGGTCCTGCAACTGAACAGGCAATTGTTTGCACACCCGATTGCAACGTATAACATCACCATTCCCAATTTGCACGCCAAAAGGAGAAATTTGCTGCACAAGTAGCTCTAACTCCTCGACGATGTTATTAGCAATGAAATTGTGAGTAGAACCACTATCCACAAGGATTATCACCTGTCTCACGCCGATACTACCATGGAGTTTCATAGTGGTACCTGAAGTTTTGTCCATAATGGCATGAAGAGAAATTTCAGCCAAATCGGCTGAAATAGTGTCCTCTTCTTGTCTGAATTCTTCATTTTCTTCTGGAGTGGCGTCGCCATCTTGGAGCTCTAGGAGTGAGAAAGAGGATGGCTTACAGCGATGGCCGGGAGCAAATTTTTCATTGCAACGAAAACATAGACCCTTCTGGAATCGAGATTGACGATCAGCATCCCAATTCCGTGGCTGGGTTGGTAGGGTGTTGCGTGGAAGAGGCTGCTGTCTTGTTGGTGTCACAGCTATCTCACGTGGAGACCAAGGGGTGGAAAAACCAGGCCTACGGGCTGTAGCTGGATTGGGCTCCTTGGATGCACGAAATGGGCCTGTTTTTGCTTCAAATTCAAGGGCTAAACTCATAGCCTTATAAACAGTTCTCGGTTTGTGGATACGAACATCCACCTTCAGATCTTCTTTTAATCCACTGAGAAATACACCCAAGAGGCAATGTTCTGGCCAATTCTGAACGCGGGCAGCACGCTTGGCGAATTCTTGACGGTATTCCTGTATACTCCCTGTCTGCCGGATATTACAAAGATGCTCGTCAGGATTTTGAAATTCTGCGGGACCATAGTTCTCTTGAAGTGCTTTCACCAACTCCTCCCAATACAATAGTGTTCGTTCACTGTTGATCCAGGCAAACAAATCTAGGGCGTCTCCCTCTAAATACATGGCAGCAATATCAACCTTAAGGTCATCACTTGTTTGATAATAGCGAAAATATTTTTCTGCCTTCAGGATCCAACCTCTAGGATCTCCTCCTTCAAATTTGGGAAAATCCATTTTGGTGTGGGGTCTCCGTGAAGGATTCTTTACCCACCATGGATTATCAACATCTTCTTCTTCTGGCCAAGTAGCCATTCCTTTGTCACGAGTGCCAGAACTAGTGTCACCTTGTTGAATTTTACTCGCTTGGGCTTTGAGTGTTGCAACCTCGGCGGCTAATGAATCGATGGTTCCTAATTTGGAAGCGATGGACGACAATTGTTGAGCAATGGGGTCAGTAGTGAGGTTGGCTGGTTCGTTTTGGGAAGCTGTGGATCTGGTATTAAACATGATGGATCAGCTGCTCTGATACCAAAATGATAAAGCCCAGAAAATTCAAGAAGATATAGGAAATTAGGAAATATATTAGAGAACAAAGTGCAAGAATCTTAAACACAAACACTCTAATAAACCAGTCCGTGTGGAGAGGACTATGCTCCAATTACACATACATATAATCCAGTCTGCCAGAAGAAATCTTCCAACTCAATATTTATAACCAAATACTCTACTGAAAATAAATTAATAGTAAAGCCATTACTAAGATAGTGGAGAAAGTGAGGAAGTGGCTGTTACGAAATTAATGGTAAAGCCATTAATAGCAAAGCCATTATTAAGATAGTGGGGGAAGTGAGAAAGTGGCTGTTACGAAATTAATGGTAAAGCCATTAATAGCAAAGCCATTATTAAGATAGTGGGTGAAGTGGCATACATGGCCTCCCATGTCTTCTCCGGAAATAAGTGCGAATAGGAGGCACCCTATCAAAATTCCACTCGGGGCTGCGGGAAGAGAGTCGGGTGACGGAATTCCAGTGGGAGGCAAGGAGAGACCTCTGCAGGGAAGAAAAAATGGAAAAAAACAAAATGGAAGAATCGGGCTGGAGTGGGGGGGGGGGGGGNATTGGTGCAACATTTAAGCCAATTTTGACCGGGTCAAAATTGCAGCTGTATTTGACAAAAAAAAAAAAAATTTAGAGTGTCGGAGTTTATAGCAAAACTGTAAAATTCTATATACATATAGTTATATATGTGAGCGGCACGAGTAAGATGTCTCAATCTCATCCACGTACGTACGTGTTATCTAACTATAGAAAGTAGTTTGTATCAAATATCTTCTTTTTTCTAAGAGATACTTTATAGTCTAAATATGAATTATATATATCAAACCTATTTATTACCAAAAAAAAAAAAATATATATATATATATATATATATCATGCCTAATTACCTATTCCCTTCTTGTGGAATCTATTGGGTTACTTTTATATTAAATAGTAGGTGTCCAAGGCAAAGAACTAAATAAAAAATAACAAAGTTATCATATCTAGATTGGGGCTCAAATGAGATATAAGGAAACTTTTTTTAACCACATTATGCGATCTTGATCTTTTTCCAAAACTATAATTTATTTTTAATAAGCTATATGTATAGGTTGGAAAACACCATCCTCAATGTCTTACTCTGCTCTAGTGTTTATTGGTTCAATCAGAACATGATATTCTCTTCAGGTAAATATAAAAATTAGAAAGAACATAGCTAGAGCATCCTTTATAAACATATATTATTATAAATATATATTCTTTTTTTTTTTGGTAAGGTATAAATATATATTCTTATATATCCAATTTAATTCACCTTTTACAAATTCAAATTTATGAAAAGATTTGTATAATATTAGAGTTGCAGATCAAGATTCAATATAACCTGATAATTTCAGTTATTTATTTCATATACTTCAAATTATATATGAGTGCAAACTCTGGTACCACTTGGGAATATTGTAGTGTTGATACGATGGACTTCAAACATGTAGGCAAATATTCTCTTTGTTATTAGTCAAATTAAATTTGTAATTTTGTTAAGTAAGACCAAATTGACAAGTCAATCAATCACGCAATTGATTGGCATGCATTATATATATATATATATATATATATATATATATATATATATCAGAGATTTCCATCAATATTTGCTTATTTCTTCAATTACAGACTCTTCTAATTACCGATGAGGGGGGTCCACCAATTGGGTTGGAAGCAACTTGCATTGTATTACTCAGCTATAATTTGCTATTTTTGTTGCCTACAACACTAGCTGGCAACACATGCATTTGAATTATTTGGTAGCACTTAGTGCAAATTCCTTATTGACAAATGAACCCCAAAGTCTTATTTATATCTATTTGTTTTCTTCCCTCTACATTTTTTATTTTTATTTTTTAATATTAGAATTGGTGATTAAATTTCTGATCATTTGTTCAAGAGAATATTGGATTTACTTCTAAGCTATCTCATTTTTTACCTTTAAAACTTGCCAGTTGATTAATATGAATTTAACACCTCAAAACTTTACCCGATAGTGGGGTTCACTCTTTTAATTATGAATTTAAAGTTTCCACCTTCCCACGTGTAAAAGATGAAATCAAATCAAATTTTACATTTAAGTTGAAAGAAAATATGAAAAAAGAAGTGATTATACGTCTTTCCATTATCGTTAATTCCTTCAACCTGTCTTTTTTTTGAGTGAAAGCCAATATTAATAATATCTTTTTTACAACCAAAGTTTTTCCATCTCTCTCAAAAGTGAAATCCAATGGATAGCTACGTCGACCAACACAATTCTCACTTTACAGGCAAAGCTGCTCGAGAAGCAAACGCATCCCCTTTGATGTTTGCCTCTTTTCCTACCTGACACCAATTATTCCTTAGATTAGATTCTTCTTCTTGTTACTTATTTATTTATTTATTTTTATTTTTTCTGTGGGTTTCATTTTATAATTATTAATTAGTAGGCTAGCCAAATCATAGAATTGAGACCCCCTACTGATTTAGAGGGATCCATATAGACTTCAAAAAAGTAGGAAACAAAAATAGTGCATTCAATCTGAGAATTAAGAAAGGTGGCTTTCCTCACTTTCCATAATTTTACAGCTCATTCCCGATTGTTTGCATTATGGTAATTGGTTAATCTATTCTTACTTTATCATTTAATATGCAAAGCATCATATTTTTTTGGTGAAATGCAAAGCACCATATGCATGCATGCATAGTACCTTTTGAATAGTATTTATTTATGTTACTGTTAATAAAGTAGCATACAGAGAGGAAAAATCTAAATCAATTGGACACAATTCATTACGTATCCACTAAATTAATGGAGGATAGTGAACCATGAAAGACATTAATCAATACAAACAAACTTTTCAATACTAAGTCTTTTCTTGTACGCACAGTTTAAAAAGATCAACATGCGTCGAAATTTAGACTAAATTCATATTATTATTTTTCCCAATCCACAAGCAATATTTAAAATCAACCGAGAATAGAAGTTCCGTAGAAAAGAGTGTACACAAATTGGAAAGAAATCACAAAATTAATTTACAAATGGAACCAATAAAACAAATAATTGTATATTTTATTTAGTTGATCATCTACTTTTGCAAATGGGCCGGATTGAGTCAGCCAAATATTTTTATATATGAGCATGTTAGTTATCTTTCTCACATATAGGTCTATTTGGATGGAATTATTAAGTTTTGAATCTCTGACCGCTAAATTTTTTGGCTCTAACACCATGTTAAATCACCACTAATCCTAAATATTTAAGCTGATATGAGATGAATTATTATTTTTTATATATTTTATCTCTAATATAAGAGATAAACTCTATTCAGCTATGCTAACTCCAGCTAGCACAGTACTCAACTTGGTCTCACCATCGGGGTTCCATTCAAGGATAAACTCTTATATTGCAGCACTATTGGCGCCCTCCAATATCTGACACTTACTCGTCTAGATATATCTTTCATTGTTAATAAATTGACCCAATACATGCATCAGCCCACCGATGTACATTGGATGTCTTGTAAGCGAGTACTTCGCTATTTGCAAGGAACTAAACATCTAGGTATTCATTTTTGTTTTTTTCATCAATTGTATAGGTATATTGATGTTGACTGGGCTTCCAACGTTGATGACAGTCGGTCTACGGGCGGATATTGTGTATATCTTAATGAAAATCTAATATCTTGGACATCTCGAAAGCAGCACGTTGTAGCCTAATCCAGTATTGAATTATAATATCGAGCACTAGCCAATGGAGCTGCTGAAGTTGCATGGATTCAATCTCTATTAAATGAGCTACACATGACCCCAGTCCAAGCCCCAGTATTATGGTGTGACAACAATGGTGCGGGCTCTTTGGCATCTAATCCAGTTTTTCATACTAGGACAAAGCATATTGAAATTGATATCTACTTTGTTCGTGATCAAGTCATTCAAAAAAAACTTGAGGTGCCGTATGTGCCAAGTTCTAAACAAATTGCTAACATTCTTACCAAAGTTCTTTCAAGTCCAAAGTTTCTTCACTTAAGGTCCAAGCTAAATTTAAGACGTTTTCTATTTAGCTTGAAGGGGGATGTTAGTGATAATACTCTAAAGGATTAGCGGATTGTTTTTGATAGACATCTATCTTGGTTAGACATCTCTAAGTTGCGATAATTGCTAAAGCTTTGTAATCTATCTAGTGGTCTAAGTTAAGTTAACAACCTTGTATTCACAGTGTATAAAACACTAGCATCAAGTGTAAATAAGTTGATAGGATATGGGTAATTATCTATTTTATATTTTATCTATAATATTTTTCCTCACATGTAGACATGTTTGGTCTTTACATGTGTATTTTTAGTCCAGCCTTTTTTGAGTTCATTTGGATCCTCACACATATTTTTATTTTTTGGTGGAGCTATTGAGTTTCGAACCTCTAACTGCTAGGTCTTTTAGCTCTGATACCATGTTGAATTACCACTGATCTCAAAGCTTAAGCTGATAGGATATGGGTCATCATATTTTTATATTTTATCTCTAATAGACAAATATATATTTCTTGTATAACAACTGATAATATATTTACACTTGATGCTAGTGTTTTATACACTTTGAATACAAGGTAGTTAACTTAACTTAGACCACTAGATAGATTACAAAGCTTTAGCAATTATCACAAGTTAGAGATGTGTAACCAAGATAGATGTCTATCAAAAACTAACTGTTCTAATCCTTTAGAGTATTATCACTAACATCTCCCCTCAAGCTAAATGGAAAATGTCTTAAATTTAGCTTGGAAGAAACTTAAAACTTGAAAGAACTTTGGTAAGAATGTCAGCAATTTGTTCAGAACTTGGCACATACCTCACCTCAAGTTTTTTTTGAATGACTTGATCACGAACAAAATAGATATCAATTTCAATATGATTTGTCGTAGTATGAAAAATTGGATTAGATGCCAAAGAGCCCACACCATTGTTGTCACACCATAATACTGGGGCTTAGAGTGGGGTCATGTGTAGCTCATTTAATAGAGATTGAATCCATGCAACTTCAGCGGTTCCATTGGCTAGTGCTCGATATTATAATTCAATATTGGATCGGGCTACAACATGCTACTTTCAAAATGCCCAAGAAATTAGATTTTCACCAAGATATACACATTATCCGCCCGTAGACCGACTGTCATCAATGTTGGAAGCCCAGTTAACATCAATATACCCATACAATTGATGAAAAGAGGATGGACGAAAATGAATACCCAGTTGTTTAGTTCCTTGCAAATAGCGAAGTACTCGCTTACAAGACATCCAATGTACATCGGTAGGCTAATGCATGTATTGGCTCAATTTATTAATGATGAAAGATATTTCTAGACAAGTAAGTGTCAGATATTAGAGGGCGTCAATAGTGCTGCATTATAAGATTTTATCCTTGAATGGAACCTCGACGGTGAGACCAAGTTGAGTACTTGTGCTAGCTGGAGTTGGCATAGCCTTAGATGTTCCTAAACCGGTTTTGCATAGTAGATCATTAATATAAAATGTTTGAGACAAATATAATCTAGTAGAATCCCTGTGAGCTTCAATTCCCAGAAAAAGACAGTGGTTCGAGATCCTTCAAAGAAAACTTAGCATGAAATTTTTGTGTGAAGTTATCAAGAAGAGAAGATTTACTTCTTGTTAAGATTATATCGTCAACATAAACCAGCAGCCATATGAGTCCCTCTGAAGATCGGTAATGAAATAAAAAGGAGTCCATGCATGACCGTTTGAAAACTCCACTGAGCTTGTTGCATTTTTAGTACTTGCGCTACGATATAAGAGTTTTTCAACACTTAATCGAGCTTGTCGTATTTTTATGTTCTCTTTTAGAATGAAAGTCGAAGAACACTAAAACGACCAATTCATACAAACTCCATGGCCATATAAGTCGTAGAGGCTATGTATAAAGCTATTAGCTAGAGCATCAATCACGACATTTTGATTCATGAGCCATAGCCATCCCTTTAATTTGGTGTAACATATATGGGAGTGCTCATGGAAGCGTGGAGCTTGAAATTAAGATTGCCAATTTAAGTCGATGATAATTTAATTTGAAAATGATTTGTTAAAAATACTATAAATATAGATTTTTTTAATACGTTTATAAATAAATCAACTTATTAATTGACACAAAAAGACACCATTACTAAAAAAACTCTTATAATATATATGATGTTTGTATATTATTATAATATTATATAAAAAAATCTCTATTAAATGTGAGATAACTATAATACAAATAAAGTATAAATTAGGTTATTGTAAAAAAAATTTAAAAATAATAAATAAACATGCTATTTGATATATTATTTAATCAAAATGAATATAATACTTTATTAAATAAATTAAATATGTCAATTGATTTAATAAGAATATTAAACAGATGTCGGTGTTGAGATATTTCTAATCCGATCAATAACTTTAAATAAATAGATTGATTCGAACATAATTTGTAATACAGTTTTTTTTTACCCCTACTTAAAGTAATCCTAATATAAAGCATAATCCATCAAAAATATAAAATATATATAAAACTAAGTCCTAAGTCACGTTAGTTGTATTAAATTTTGAATCCAATCAAATGATCAACATGGACAAAGTAAGGCCAATTTGATTGGGGAGCAAAACTGAAAGCAAAGTGTTTTAACTCTAAAAATTTCCTTATAAAAGGAACCAACAAAGAGGGATTTCAAAACATGCACATGCACATACATGCATTGGATTAATTTTGAGATTGATGTCATGGATGAGGGATTAGATTGGTGCAAGCTTTCGACGATAATTAAATATTATTTCTATGTATCCAGCTACCTATATATAGTATATATATATATATATATATAAAGATATTTTATAGCCCTTAATAAATGGTTATGAAATTTTGATTATTCCTTTCCATATGTTTTTAAATAAACAGTAATTATAAACCTGGTGAGAGAGAGGACAAATGATATATGAAGCATATATAAAGAAGAATAAATATTGAATGTTTGATGATTTTTGAAGATGGGGTACGTAATTGAGTCCTCCATGCACCAAAAAAAAAAAAAAGGGGCAGCGGGAATAAAATCTTCCACAGAATCTTGGTCCATTGTTATTAATAATTAGTCCCAAACCCAATATGTAAGTTGATTCGACTGTCTATACTCTGATATAGAGAGGTTGTTTTTTGGAATTAATGTTAAACAATGCAAGTTGCATATTAATACCGTCAATTGTGATAGGTCCCGTGTCAATATTCCTTAGCATATAAAACTATGCTCTACGGAATCTCAAGCTACTTTAATTCCACATTTAATAATTAGGTCTACCAAACTATATGCCACAATTCATATTTGGTTAATTTGTTTTTTTGTAAATTCATATTGGTTAGTTCTACAAGCAATATTACTGTTTTCTGCTCCATTGGTTTGCAAACTTTACAAACCCATTAAAGGCAATACTTCATACCAAGCTGTCAAATAATGCTTAAATACATTGAAGTGTAGGCGTGTTCAAATTTAAACAAACCCAATAAACTTATTAATCTAAAATCAATTTGATTTTACGGTCATTAACATTAATAGTATGAAAAATGTTGTTTGTCATCATTGGTAATTATCCATCTTGATTTAGTGGACCTTATACATGCTAATAGGGCAATTTAATAGCTTATCATTGAGATTCACTTTTCCATTCTTAGTTTTATAAAATAAAAATATATTAAATACAATCAATGAATAGTTGTCGAATCAGTATAGATTCCACTGGTGTCAAATAACAGTTTTTAAAGCGCGTTCGGTATATTTTATACGAATAGAATTTTTAGCAGCGGAACTACTTATGTATAATTTTTTAAAGAAATGATTTTATTAAAAAAATTATTAGTTGTTAGATTGTCATTTTAAAAAATATTTTTAATTTTAGTAAACCGTTGAACAAACATAACTTTGAAAGTGTATTTGGATTTTTATTTATTATACATTAATTATTTAACTAACTATCTATTTAGTTTTTCCATATAAACTGAAAAAAAAATTTAAATTTAAATTTCTCTAAAATAGCTAAAAAAATTATTTTTGATCAACAAGCACTTATTGATGTCAAACACCTATTTTTTTTAGTATAAGTAATTATAATCTTCCAAGTAAAACTTTTTGACCAAAAAAAAAACACTATACCAAACTAGAGCTTAGTATCCCCACTTATTAAATACTACTATATAAATCGCTTGTGTGGTTTCTCCACATACTACAATAAGGTGGCTTATGAATTGCCTAGGATTGCAGTTAATTAAATGTTATGATTAATATTCTTGCTTATTTTTTTTGGTAATAATTAATATTCTTGCTTAGAGGGTCATTTATGGCTCCTATATTTGGGAACATATACTTCTCTTCTTAATGAATTGATACTCAAGCATTGATGAAATTAAGTTTAAAAAAATATTTAGATCTAACATTAATATCCATCCCAATTTTATTTATTTATTTATATTTGTGGTAAAGATCCCAATTTTAAATTGGAGTGGATGGGATGAAAACCAATTTACAAGGAAAGAACTATAGGATCAATACGTTAGGCATGCAATAACTTATTTATAAGGATAATGACGTAATTTACCAAAAAAAAATAAGGATAATGAAGTAGCAACAGCGATATTAAGTGGGGTGTATTCAATTATAATTTTAGGAAATTTTTGCAATTTTTTTTAAATCATAGGCTTTTGTAGACTTTAATAGATTTTTATAGACTTTTGTAAAGTTTATAAAAGTATGCTTGACTTTGAATGACTTTTATAATTTTTTTTAAATAACTTTCATAGACTTTAAAAGAATTTTATAATTTTTTTAATGACTTATAAATTTAAATGACTTTTATAAACTTTTATATTTAAAAACTTTTATATTATTTTACATAATTACGAAATTTTTTTATACATGTTGATTTTCATTTTAAAAAATATTTTAGTATACTTTCATTAACTTTTAAATATAATATATACTTTGTAGTAGTATAATCATATATTTTTACATCAATAAAATATTTTTTAACAGAATAAAAATATAAATTATCTCAATAAAAAAAATTATTTACTGAAATTTATTATTATTTTTATTTTTTAGTTTTCAAAAATATATTAGATGTTCTCCTTTTCATATTAAGCAAAAGTAAATGAGCAAAAAAATATTAAAAAATTAATCATTTAGGTCTTTTTTCAAAGAAAATTATAGATTTATTGCCGGCCTGTTTGGTATAGCTTTTGCTTTTGATTCTGCTTATATTTTGCTTTTCCAAAAGTGCTTCCTGAAAAATCTAGTCTTTATTGGCTTTGATAAAAAGGGCTTATGGAGACCAGAAGCACTTTCAGAAAATTATACAAAGTTACAAACACTTTCAGAAGCAATTTTTGAGCTTTAAAAGCTGCTTTTGGCTTCTCAGAAGCTATGCCAAATAAGGCCACTTTGTTATATTTATATATTAAAAATATTAAAAGTTGCATTTATGTAAAAAATATAAAAAATATAACTATTATTAATTATTAGTAAATATATAATAAAGAGAACAGAAAAAAAAAATTTGTTAGACTTTGGTTTCGCAATTGAAAATGATATGAAAAAGAAAAAGAAGAAATGAAGAGGAAATAGATCCAAAATAATGTATAATATAAATTAATTAGAATCATTTTAAAAGTTTTCAAAAATTTATAAAAATTTTGGAGTAGATTGAGAGGCTTATTATAAGTATAAAATTTTCATTTTTGATTAAAATGTCTACAAAAAAATTTTATTTATAAAAGTTTTTAAAAATTATTGACAAATTGAATACTTCGTGATTTTATAAACTTTTAAAAAATTTTAATAGGTTACTTTATAAATTTTATAAATTTTTTTAAAATCTAGATTGAATACCCTATAACTTTATAAAATTTTTAAAAATTTAAATTAAATACATTTAAATTTTTTAACTTCAAAACAATTTTCTAAGGTCTTTATTAAATATACTCCTCATCGGCCTAGCAATAGTAAGAGTTTGAAATTGGGTCTGCTACTTCAATATTTAAGGGATAGCTTAAATTCGCCTTTTCGTGTTACTTTTAAACTTAATTAAAATGCAATTCCAGTGTAAAAACTTAATTTCTCCAAAGGCACAACCCATTATCCAATTCCTTTTCTAAATACCTAAAAGACAAATCGATCTAAAATATAGATACAAATGGAAATAATATTACAGTAAAACTTCCAAAAATGAATGCTCCGTCAATGAATAATCTCGCTAAATAAATAAAATTGTTCGGTCCCAACTCTGGCCAGTGTACTAAATGAGTAATCTCGCTTAATTTACAAGATGATAATTCTTTTAAGTGTTCTGTAGGACCCATCAAATATATAAATTAATAATTGATTAAACCGGTATAAAATAATAATATATAGATAAAAATAAACACTTACAATACATAATAAGAAAAATTGATTTGACATCTCTTATTTTTTTCAATTTAACTTCTTCCAAAATATGCATCTAAAGTTTTTTACTTCTTATATGTACCTAAACCAAACTCAATCTCATCTTTTTAATTTTTTTTAATGCATACATCACACATATCCTTTTCATTTTGTAGCAAATAATTTTTTAAAGTTATTAGGGTTTGAAAGACCTCTTTTGAAGAAACGGTTGGTAAAACACAACTGTCATATGGATCATCATAATCACCCCTCGAATAAATACAACATTAATTATTTTTGGGCTTTTGTGAATGTACACTAATACTAACTTTTATCTATATATGTTAACTTTAAAGATTCTATATGCACATATTGATTTGTACTATATCTTTTTTATTATTTATAAGTTATAAATATATATATACACACATAATTTTTATAAATAGTTATAAAAATGTTTTGGTAAATAAAAAATACATATATAATTACTAAAATTATTTTGCAAAAAGAAATAAAATTCTTTTTAAATTAATAAATATAATTTTATTGATAAATTAATAAACTATTCGTTTCTTTATAAACAAATAACCCCTTAAATTAATATTTTTTTATAGCTCCATGACCATGAGTATTCATTTATGGAGGTTTTACTGTATATATTTACAAAGCATAATCTAATCATATAGTTTATCTTGTATTTTGGGCTTTTCTACGGAATGACCCTAGAAGATCCATTTCGGCATGTTTAGCAATAGTGTATAATCAGCCCACACAGTTTTGTTCTGCACGGATTACGATGGAATGTATTGTGCACCTTACACAGCAGAATATGTGTCTCAGGAGTAATAACGNACGTGCGAGTTCCCCCGCATACGGCTCAAGTGGCGAAGGCCCTTTCCTTCGCGCTTGGTAAGCGCTTCGCTGTAGCCAAGCTTACTGCTCGCCGATAGGCGGCTAGAGCCAAGCTTCGACCGCGACTGCTCGTCGCTTCTGGCCGCCTTATTCTGTCACCCGAGATCCAAGTCAGCACCGGCAAAGATCTCTTGATTCCTCGCGGCCGGGCCGGCTTGGAATCAAGCTACCTGTCGCCTATCTCACCCCCTTTCTTATTATTAGTAAGATAGGCTGCCCCTTTCCCCTTTCTCTAATAATAAGGTAAGCTTCAAAAACTCCTTCCGGGTGAGCCTTCGCTTTTTGGATCGTCTTCTGCCCAATGCGGTACCCTCCCGTTTTTTGGTTCCCATTGGGTTTACCTTGTTTACAGGTCGACCCCATGGCAGCAAGAAAAGGCGATCTTGTGCTATACTCCGGTGATCTCTTTCCTACCGAGGCACGCAAACTCCCATCGTGTCCCAGATCACATTCCGTGAATCGAAAGGGGAAGCCTACTCATCCATCAGCTCCTCTCGTAGATCGGTGCGGTTTTACGAAGCGTCTAAGCACAGTTCACTCGCGTTGATCAATCAAGAGCTTTGCCGCCACTCCTTAAAGTTACCTGTTGTATCATACACTTCTTGCATTGTTTCCCACGCTTCATACCCCCCTATTTATTTCTTCTTAAGGTAAGGTAAAGGGCCAGGCATGGTGGGGTAGGAGCATTCTGTCGGCAATCGATTTGACCAAGAAGTCTTATGTCCTCCAAGTCGCACGGCGTTTTAACCGAAAGAACTTCTTGCGTAATTCATGCCTTTCCGTTTTTATGACCAGAAATTNATATATAGTACAATAGAATCTTATACCAACCTATAATTTTAATATATTACAATATAATACAATATATTTCAGTTTAATACAACACAACATAATTAATACAATACAGTCGTACCAAATACGTCCAAAAACTCACATAAACTCGGATTCCCTAAGACCATAGCCCATCCCAAAATTACATTAATATATATATATATATTTGAAAAAAGCAGCAGAATGTAAAAAGCACCAAGCAGACAGCTAAAGGTATTACAATAATTAGATCCAATCTGAACTAGGAATCATGACAAGAATCTTATCATCATATACAGGCCAAGTTGTGGCCTGAAGTCGAGCAAATATTATGCTGATTTTTTACATCAACCATTATTGGACTTAAACAACCAGGGCTTTATTTTTCTTCGTCTAAGTTTGTACTAAACTTGTATCTTTATTAGGTGATATGTTATTCTGGTCCCAGAATACCAAAATCAAAATCTTTTAAAGAGAGAAGACTTTGTGGTTTTCTGATTACCAAGCCAGTGTTGCATATGAATTCCAATGGCGTCCAAATACAAGCTGCTCCTTCCATGGAAGCCAACCACCTTGCCCTCTGTTGTAGTAGAAGTGAAAAATGTTCCAACTTCTTCACCAAATGGACCGTATTTCCCTCGACTTGTAAAAAATGTTAGTGACTTTATAACTTTAGGCATCTCATCTCTGGCAATGCTACCATAGTAACCAGATATGCAAATAAGCACCTCATGTGGATATTCCAATTTCACCTGCAAAAAAATATAAAATTCACTCTAATTAATCTTGTATAAATTTCCAAAAGAAACATTGACAGTGGAGATTTTGGGATTCAACTTTAGTAAAAAAAGAAGAAAAAAAGTAGAAAAACAGAAGGAGGAGGTATTTTACTCTGTGCATTGTATTCCCTCCGCTTCCTCCATGCTTAATAGACCAAACAGATTGTCCATTTCGATCATACTCGATCTGGACTGAGTGAATGGCTTCTGGTCCTCTTGTCAAATAAATCTGCTTAATCCCAGAAAATACTCCATCATCCCACGGCCTCCCTCCCTCCCCACCCCATGGTCCTGGCCCACATGGAGCTGGTTCTTTCACGACCCCACAAGCAACCTACAAAATAAAGAAAACGTACTTCATTCGCATAAACCAAAAACATAAACGTTACCAAACGAGACTTATATGCAAAATCACATCTTGTTTTGAATTTTACCTCTTCAGCTGGTCCTCGCTTTGCCAAAACTAGTTTATTAGGCCATTGAGGATGGTCGATCTCAGAAATGGTCGGTTGACTACCCAAAGGGACAATTGCACTAGAAGAAGGATTAGACACAGGAACAATTGCATTAGAAGGATGATTAGACACAGGAACAACTGCATTAGAAGGAGAATTTTTGACAGGCACTGGTACTTTCCCTTCCATTACATGCACACCAATAGCATCTAAAAACAAACCACTTTTCCCATGAAATCCAACAATTTTCCCTTCTTTTATTTTGGTGCTAATAGAGTTTCCTTGTTCATCACCAAATGGCCCAGCCTTTCTGATATTGGTATGAAAAGTGAGTGACTTGATGACATTAGGCCCCATGTACATTGCAGGTCCATATGTGCCTGTTATATGGGTTAAAATTTCATTTGGATAGTCAAAAATTATCTGCAGACAACCAAAACAAATGCAAGTCAATATTAATCTGATATATAGATATGAATTAAAGTGTGCAAGAGTTTAGTTTAATATCTACCTTGTCATTTTTGAATCCTCCTGTTCCACCATGTCTGATTCCTGGCACAGCTTCTCCATTGGCATCATAGAAAACTTTGACATATACGATTCTTATATTGCGAGAAACGTTTATCTGTCTGATGCCTGTATAAGTTCCATCATCAAACGCAGTCCCACCTGAACCCCCCCAGGGTCCATATGTTACCGCACCATCAACTTTGGTGGGAACAATTTTCACAGCAGGCATTTTTTGCAAAGGAGCCTTGGTTGTTGCCCTTTTCTACATATAAAGTACATGTTTTATCTTCTTCAATGACTGAATTAAATTCATGACGTTTAAAATTCAAATTATATAAAAGAAGAAAAAGATTCCTCACCTTCTCCTTGATTTCTTCATCACTTATAGAGGATTGATCAGAATCATCAGAGAAATGCTTTGAGAGCTTGATATTGGTATTGGAGTTGGGTGGTAAAGGCTTAGAACTTAAATCTTCCCTCTGTTTGACAGCAAGAATTATATCATAGTTTTGGCCAATACTACCTTTTATTACTGAGAATCCATGGTTTTCGGTTCCAGTAGCAATGCAGCGATTCAGTGCATGTACGGGAGCTCTGGAGGAGTTCTGTTGCTGAAGAGGCAATAGATGAACACCAATTGAATCAAGATACCAACCAGACTTGCCATGAAACCCAACAATCTTTCCTCCATTCTTTGTGTATGAAAAACTTGTTCCCTCCTCATTACCAAATGGCCCATATGTTTTCTTGTTGCTTTTAAATGTAAGCGACCGAATTAAAACAGGTCCCCATGCATTTTGTCGACCATAATAACCTTGAATTGAGGTCAGGAATTCATTTGGGCAATCAAGATTAACCTGTAATACATAATTTGTACAATATGCATTGCCAATTGGATATCAACATTAGCAACGAAATTTCAAATTTAAGAACTAGTACATCAGAAATACTCGAAGAGAATTGAGAATACAAGAACAACCAGCATGTGACTAAATAATTAAAAATGGCATCCACTTCAACTTTGAGCAACACTAGAAGAAAATGAAAGGTGTAGAAAACTACTGACCTTGTCTGTTTGGTAACCTCCACGTCCACCATGCTTCTCTGACAAAATAGAGCTTCCATATTCATCATATTCAAACTGAATGGAATCAATGGCCATCCCATAAGTTATCACCACCTGCTTCACAGATGAATAAACTCCGTCATCCCAGGCAACACCGTCGTCGCCTCCCCACGGCCCAGCTGATACAGGTTTCTTGGCTAAATCCTGAAAAGCCTGCAAACCAATTTGTCCACCAGGAGACAATGAATTCTTAACAATCATGGATTAGTGGTATGCCATTTCAAGGTAACGAGTTTAGTGTAATTACCATGCTTGGAATAGTGATCAAAGGCGGTGAAGGAACCTGAGTCTGGGTGATCACCTGTTAAGGAGTAGTGTTGAGCTTGCTGAGAATGGAAAGAAATGTGTGGGATTTATGGAAGCAAAAAGGGTCTCTATGTCCAGGGGTTGAACACGGAAAGCAAAGATTTCAACCCTGCGGAAGAAGCTAATTCCGATTTCCACTAACAAGGGAAAGGGTTGAAAGAGCAAGCATCAGATTCCTCAAAGATTTTCCTGAGGGGAGAAAAAAAAAAAGATATCTTTGTTTGCTAGCTAGAAGGCATTTGTGACAGAAAACATTTATTTAGTGCTTGCAATGAATCACTTGGCTTTAATTTATTTCTAGAATCGAATTCACGAAATGGAGGAAATCAAAACTAGCAGCCCGCCCCTTTATTCTCGTATTGGAATATGGAGCATTTTCTCTGTGCATTAGACACGTACAGGGCAATTAATCATTGTGGATGAAGGGGAATTGAATTTTTGGTGTATCAACTGTGTCTCCATCAGAAAGCTTACTTTGTCTCCATCAGAAAGCTTAACACCCTTTCTCTTTTGTCGAAATCTATTACATAATTTTTATGCCAAATTCTTCCCAGAGTTTTTGTAACTAAATCATGCCCTTCTTTCTTTTACTTATTCAAACTACCAATTCACCAACTTCAACCATACAATTAACTGTGTAAACACTTTTCAGTGAACACGGTAGATACTATCATGTACCCTGTTTCACTGTTTGTCTCTGTAGAATTATTTTAATTTTAAATTCTTTTTTACTTTTAACATATTCAAGATCTAGATAATAGTGAAAATTTATGCTCTCGGAATCATAACTAACATTTTCATTGGAAACAATTGTGCGGATTTGATTTGGTTTCATGTATCACAGAAGTGAAAACTTAGTCATAATGAATGTAATAAAAGTATAGATGAATTCAAGATTATTTTCTGCTACTACTTTTCTCTTATAAACAATTTACAAACAGTTTAACTTGGAGAAAAATATAAATACTCTGCAATCGTAATTTGTACCTTTTTTTAATTTTTTTTTTCCGTCGTTTGACTTTATTTGCAGAAGCCTGTGCATAATGCATGGGTCAGCATCTAGTAACTATACATTTCCAAATAATCAATTGAATACAAGAGAAAGGAGGGGTACGCGGTTTTAGAAAAATCACATTAGGTGAAATCATATATCACATATGTGCAGGTGATATTGCAAGCTGCAAGACCAAGAAACAGCTTGAACTATATTCGGCTCCCCTCCAAACAATCTTCCTCCTTTTGGATGAAGCCAATCTTACCAATAATCCCCACAAGAACAATGCCCATTACTAAAATAATGTAAGCATTTGGAGTCATTCAGATAAATTTTGCACCCATATGCCTTAGAGATATACTTGGCTGTCTTATGGCAATCTCCACACATGCTCAGGTTTTTAACTATCCTTATAGTTTGGGGCTTAGATGAGAACCCAACAAGGGCAAATGCAATTGCAAGCTTTTCACTATGGACCCCACACACTTCTTCCTTCTCTTCTTCCTCAATGGCAAAATCATCATGAGAATTAGGCTTCCTTACTTTTCCTGCTACATTTTGTATCCAAGGATATAGATCTGGTTTAGACCAATCACCTGCATCAAATGAATAGACTCTGTTCTTTACTTCAATCCAGCACTGACCCACAAATCTATTTCTTGCATTCTCTTTTTCAAGCTTTCTCAATTTCGAAGCATCCTCAGACTTCCCAGATAGAGCATATGCCTGTAGTAATAGGCGATTAATCAAATAATTCCCTGATTCTAACTCAAGTATACGGTCCCCAGCATGCAATACCAAGCCTATGTTCCTATGAATCCTACATGCAGTAAGTAAAGCAGCCCAAACAGAAGAATCCGGTTCTATAGGCATATCTTCAATGAACTGCATTGCATCTCCAAGTCTACCCAAGCGGCCATATAAATCTACCATAGCTGAATAATGTTCTACACCTGGTATAATATGGTAATCCTCAGAAATGCTAGAAAATGCTAGCTTCCCCTTGTCTACTTGTCCAGAGAGACTGTATGCATAGATAAGACTAGCAAAGGTGCCTCCATTTGGTTTAAATCTCAACATCCTCAAGTGATCAAATAGATCAAGTGCAGCATCAGGACAACCATGCAAAAGGTTACCAGCAATAACAGAATTCCAAGTTATAATATCTTTAGATGACAATCCATCAAATATGGATTTTGAATATACCAAGTTCCCTGACTTTGCGTAAGTATCTATTAATGAATTTGCAACAGGAAGTTCAGACTCTAAGTTTCTACGAAATATACAACCATGGATCTCTTTTACCTTATTTGCTGCAATTAAATTTGAACATGCTGGTAAGACGCTCAAGATGGTAACTGAATTGGGACTAACACGGTAGGACTGCATTTGTCGAAATATTCCAAGTGCCTTGTCTTTTTCACCAAGTTGCAGGTAGCCGGAAATAAGAGAGTTCCAAGATGCTGTACTCCGCTTAACTTTGCCATCCTTTTCCATCCTTTGAAAGAGATTTATGGCTTGGTCCTCATCTCCGTTCTGTATATATCCTGAGATCATCGCATTCCACGTGATAACATTTGGTGGTACATCTGATTCCTGCATTTTCACGAATAGTTCATAAGCCTTGCCACAGTAACCAGCTTGGCAATATCCACCAATCATCGAGTTCCAAGTGTAAACATCCTTCTCTATGACCATATCAAAAACTTTCCGAGCATCTTCCAGTTCCCCACACTTGGAATACAAGTCAATGAGTGAATTTCCTACTAGCATGTCAACAAGGAAACCTATCCTAATTGAATAAGAATGAATTTCCAGCCCATTCTGCAGTGATTTTAGAGATGCACACGCAGAAACTGCACTTATAATTGTAATCCCGTTTGGTTTGACTCCTGCCAAAAGCATCTCCTTGAACAAATCCAATGCCTGACTTCTCCTATTGTTTTGAGCAAACCCAGAGATCATAGAAGTCCAAGTAAAGACGTCAGGAATTATCCCAAAACTCCCCATTTTCTTCATCAATTCCATAGCAGCATCAGTACGGCCTAACTGGTTATAACTAGCAATTAATATATTCCAAGTTACCAAACCCGGTTCAATCCCTATTTCTGTCATTGCGTCAAACAGTCTCTGAGCTTCCTCACTCTGACCCTGATGGCAATACCCGGATATAATTGCATTCCAACTCACCCGGTCCCTCTCATCCATGTTTTCAAAAAACCTCCTTGCCCAACTCAGTTCCCCGCATTTCGCATACACTGCCAAAATTGAATTATTGACACGAATTGAACTACTAAAACCACATCGAACCGCCAAAGAATGTATCAATTTTGTCGTCATAATATCCCCGCAGTGACCACAAGCCTGCAATATCTTAGGGAGCAAAAAATGGTCAGGAAGGATACCATCTTCCATCATCATGAAGAAAAGCTTTATAACCTCCCTCCACCTCCGCTCTCTACAGCACGCACCAATAATTGCAGACCAAGTGAATAAATTCCTCTCGCACATTTCATCAAACACTCGGCGTGCATCATCTAAGTAGCCACATTTTGCATACATGCTGACTAGCTTAGTCTCAACAAAAGGGTTTACGGACTCAACCAGACCGATACGAGCGTGTAGCTTCCGACCCAGGTGGATTGAATTCGTATCGATGCAAGACTGAAGTAAATTGATAAAAGTATTGGGTCTTACTGTGGACCCACGTTGGGCAATGGTATCGAGAGCTGTAATGACCTCGCTGAGGCGTCCATTTTTGCAGAGGTAATTCAAATGGACATCTGGGTATTTTGAGTTAGTTTCTTTGGAGAAAGGGATGATGGACTTGGTGGGGCTTGGTGAAAATTCGGATGGTTTAGCTGCTATGGGAGGTTTCGAGCTGCATGGGATAATTAGATTTTCCATTCTTGAAATTTGTAACATTTTTTCTTTTTCTTTTTTTGTGGGGGGGTTTGAATTTCTATATTTTTAGCTCATTGTCGAGCTCGTTGGAGGATGAAGAAGAGATTGCAAGAATCCAGAGGCGTGTCCAAATGGAAGCCACAGCACTAACTCAAGCACAGATTCCCTGCAGCCGTTAGTCCTCGCACATTCGGTATCCAGCCAATAGTTCTTTGCCACCTGTAAAGAAAGCAATCACATCTACTAATCTTTCTTCTTCTTTATTTTTTTTTTTTTTTTGTAAAATACTGCATCCGTCGAATTTTTCTTCTTCAAACATAAAAACAAGTGATTAAACAAAAAAAAAAAAAACACATAAACAGGTGAAAAAAAGTTTGCATTAAGCACAAAACAGCCCTCGGAGAGAGGGGAATTACAAAAACAGATCTCCCAACAGATCAGTAGAAGCAATTTCAGAGAAAACTAAAGGAAGATACGAGATATTAGAACAATCAAAAGAAACAACGTGGTTTCTATCAAGAGAAACCTTTGCCACTGTGTCTGCAAGAAGGTTTGCAAACCTCGAATTCCAACACAACAGCCAATCGAAACAAGAAAACCTAGCTTTAAACAAATAACATTCTTGACCAAACAAAAAATATACAACGGTCAATATTTGAAAAGTGGAGATGAAAATTTATATATATATATATATATATATATATTTTTTAAATATATATATTTTTTTATAATAAAATAGTCTAAATACATACTTTTTTTAAATTGGATGTATTCAGAAAGAAATTGATATAATTAATTTGTACAATTAATACTGTCTAAATTAAAAAATATATATTTTTGTCAAATTTAATTAAAATTAATGAATTCTATCAATTTATATATCATATCACATACCAAAAAAATTATTTTCAAAATTGATTTTTTCATTTTAATTTTACAATAAACTAAAAAAATCATAAATAAATTTTAAATTTTATAATTTTTGGTACAATCAAAAATAAAAAAAATTAATTTTGAAAATCACGTGTTATACAATAAGTTTTAAGTTGAAAAAATTTATCAATTTTAATTAAATTGGACAAATATGCAATTTATTTCAATTTTAAAAGTATTAATTATACAAATTAATTGTAAAAATGAATAAATTTAATTTTAAAAAATACTAAAATTATTTAGGCTTAATAAAATTTATAATTATTTGTTAATGAACAAACATTTTACTCATTATAAGTTGTCCGTGGGTCAAAGTCAGAATTTATCCAATATGAGAGGCAGAGTAGTTCGCATTCTTTGATCACCGCGTTCTGTATTCACCAAGTTATATATAATTAATAGACGTTGTAAAAACACGTATTGGATATATATATATAGAGAGAGAGAAGCAAAGCCATAAATTTTATTGCCACTTCAGACCGCTTCAAATTACCAGTACTTCACAAAAACTCTGTCCTGCTTTTTATGTTTTAGTTTGTATAACATATAGATAGATATATTCCTTTTTCTTTTTTCCATATATATATATATAATATGTAATTTTTTTATACAGAATTTATATACAATAATACATATCCAACGTTTAAATAGATGTGTAAAAGATAAAAAAATTATTGCATATATATAATATATATAATCAATTCTAAATAACAAATGGTTTTATTGAACGGATAAGGTTTGTGGATTAAGGGAACATGAGTTTGTCAAAGATGGTTTTGATGGATTTGTGCTGGTATCATGCATATGAATTTCAAGAGCATACAGAAAACTTGAACTTCTTCCATAAACAAAAAGTATAACACTAGACAAGTGTTGATTATATTATATATATATATATATATATATGTATGTATATTTTGCAACATTAGATAAGGTGATTCCTAGCTCCAATGGAGAAGTGATAAAATTTATTTTGCAGAAAATATTCCAAGAACGCATTCATTGTACTTTCAGCACCCCCCCATATCGTACATCCACGTTTTGGGTTCTATATTTATCACCGAGCCAACGCTGCATAAATTAATTTCAAAGCAAATCTGCTGTAAAGATCATAAACTATTTTCGGAAACTAAAATGGGACTTGTGTTTTATAATCTTAAATTGGCTCAGTTGAATTGGATCTTACTTTTACATCATTACTGCTACTGAGCAAATACGTATTTATAGTAGTGCGATTGACTCATTTTTTGGGGTCATTTTTCAGTGGCTCAATCGACTCTACTATTGGACCCGACCACATTTTAATTAATTAATTAATTTATTTATTTTATATAAAATGGAAGAAATTCGAGCTAATTAATTAATTTATTTTATATAAAATGGAAAAAATCCAACAATGCTCAAACGGCGCTACTTAGAGTTCAAATTCATCATTTCGCATTGACCAAATCACATGCACGTTCAGGGCATGGGCATGACTTTAATAATCGATCTCATGTGCGTTTCATGTGATTGATGTTCATCCAGTTTCGAATTTAATAAAATACGCCAAATGAGTCAACGCCTGTCGTTTAAGATATAGTACATCGCCTTTCTTCATAAAAAAAATAAAAATAAAAAGGATCGTTGTATATAAGAGAATTATTAATTAAGGGTTTTTTATTGTTTAATATTGAAAACTTATATAGAGAGGTTAACTTTTAATAATAGAAAATTAAATTGCCACCGGGAATAGAGATCCCTTTGATGCTGCACGACAAGTAGTTGCTATAAGCTCCAAAATATTTACCAAAAACAATTAAATAATGACACATATTTGTACATTTAACATATCTATATCATTTAATTATAAATAAATAAACTTTTAAATAGATGAGGCAATGATGGTCTCCTCCTTCTGCAGGTAGACTAAAAATAAATATTGATGATGCCACAAGTTCAAATTTTATAGGAATAGATCTAGAAATAGATGTTGTTGTTGTTCGGATCCATAAATGTAAAGTTATGGGCGCTTTGGCTAAACCCAATTCTCTTGTGCTCCCACCTCTCCCTTCTAAATTAATAGCTCTTCTTGAGGCTTTGAAGTTTTGTTCTCAAGTTGGTTTCATGGTGGAGATGTAGTTAGTGATTGTCAAGAAGCGGTCAATTTGGTTAATTGTGATAACTCAAGCATGGGTCCGAATTGCTTTATATGGAAAATTTTAAGACTCTCCTGCTTTCTAATGTTGATTTTACTTGTACTTTTGCTTGTAAAGAAGCTAACTTTGTTGTTCATCATTTAGCAAAGCATGCATTTTCTATCGATGATTTTGAAGCTTGGTTTGAAGAAGCACCTGAATGGTTGCTTCCTTATTTACGGACTGACTACCATAGTCTTTGTGTTTTTCGAATGAATTTGTTTTGATTTTCAAAAATAAAAATAAAAATAAAAAAATTGTTAAAAAAAATTAATTAAAAATTATTACATTATTTGCAATATTATTTAATAAATAAATATAGTGAAAATTTTATTAACTCTAATATTATGTTTTGTTCATAATATAATTACATTAAATTTTTTTGATGAAGAAATAAAAACATACATATTAGTTGAATTTTTACTTTTCTTATAAAATTAAGCTGATGAGAGATCTATGAATTCAAAATTATAGGCTCTGAAATCAAGTTTAATTTTTATTTTTATTTTTAAATTTAAATCGGTAGAAAGTAGACATTCATTTTTTTTTTATGCATTATTTGTAATAATATTCAACTGCACATTTTAAACAGCTCCAAGTGGATTTTAACAGCATTTGTAGGTGGGCTTTTTCCGAGTTAAGCCCGATCATTTTCGGGTACAAACTGAAACCCTACTAAGGATCACTTTTTTTTTTCCGCCTAAAATATTTTCCTGTCTTGTTAACTAAGATAATACATTTTGAAATTACCAAACAAAAAAAAAGTTCATACATTTTGAAAGGACGAAAGTCGTTCTCGTTGGCAAAGGGAGAGACAAATGGGATAATGGAATCGCTCGAAGGATAAAGAGAATGCACCTGGGTCTATGAGGTACAATCGAATGGCTTTATAAAGCATCTTTTTTTATTAATATATTATGCTTACTCGTTACTTGCTTAACACGACCAAGAAAAAAGAAAAATATCCTTTTAAGAAATTTAAGATTCACTGACAGATATACTTCATCACTTTTTTTTTGTGAGATATACTTCATCACCTTTAATCGTAATTCTTTTTTTTGGTAAAAACCTTTAATAGTAATTCATCAATATCGTTAATATTTCTTGTTCATAATATCGAATAAGCGAAATAATTTGTCATTTGAAAAGGCATATACGAAATACATAATTTAAATTACATACATGATTTGAGCATATAACTTCAAGTAAGTCATCGAATTTAAAGATATAATTAAACTTTAGTGGTTAAGAATGCGTTTGGTATGGAATTTAATAATTGTTTTAAAGTTGCAATATACATATAATATTTAAATTTAAAAAAAAAATGGAGAACTATAGATTTTTTTTATGTTATGGAAAAGCAGAATTGTATATAAATTTACAAATAAAAAAATAGTGGACACCACTAGTTGTTTCTTTGGATTATTTAGAAAAAGGTAATACAAGTTTGTTTATACAAATTAATAAACCTATAAAAATGTTATAATGAACGATGTTGACCGCTATAATTATTTGATATATATAATTATACCGATGTGATAGCTACAATTTTTTTCTACTAAATTATGAACCAAGTACTTTTAGAAAAAAAAATCAGTAAACCTATACCGATGGCCTTATTTTAGTCCATGGTCTAGCAATGACCTTTCGTTTTGTTATGACACTTTAAACTTCACTAATTATCCAACAAGTAAAACGTCAAGAAACTAATAAAAAATACAATCATTTTAAAATTAATCGACAATGGTGTTTAATTTATTGTCTAAACGCATCCATTACAGAGATTCTTTGTTATTTATTTATTTGTTATAATGTATATATTTTTTTGATAAACTATTATAATGTATATGTATATATATGTATATAAATTATTTGAGTAACATATTGTATTTTTATGATCATCATAGTCGGCAGGTAGAGATGAAATTCAACGGTGGTGAATAGCTACAGGTGTCATCCCAAATATCAATTAAATCGAACAGGGTGCACATGGGAAGTGTCAAACCACAATCTCGGAGACTCGGACAACTGAACAGCTATCTCCGACGTAAACGGAACGGAGATCTAGCTAAATTCGCATGCAAATATAAATTAATGTGGACGAGAGACATTAGAAAAAAGAGAGAAACAAACGGCGCATGAACGGTGTCTCGTCACAGGACTAATAACGATGCACAAGCCACGTGCTCGAAATTTATTAGTCATAAAGTACTAATACATTAATCGAATTTATAATTAAACGATTTAAACATAGATATCTATTCTAAGCAAAAAAAAAAAAAAGATTTAAACATAGATAGGTAAATTTTAAAATGCATAAATAAATAAATTAAATATTATAATTTATCTCATCATTTATAAATAAATTCAGTAAATATTTTAATAATTTTAGTATTATTGCATAATTAATAAGAATATTTTTAATAATATTTTTTATTTAAAAAGTATAATTTTTAAAATAAAAAACATATTAAAANAAAATAAAAAATAAATTTATTAATAAATTTATATAAAAAATATATTTGGCAATATATATTTGAATATTTAAATCTACTTTTTTTATTTGTAATTTAGAATTATAAAAAATAAATATGATTTTTTAAATTAGAAAATATTAGATTTTTAAAGAGGGGCATTAGAAATGGTAGCCAGATAGAGATTCGATTAATTTGCACGCGTTTAGTATTTCAGAGCTCAGATTTGGGTTCCACGATTAAATTCCGCTTGTCATGTTTGGGGTGGGTTCAGTTTCTGCCATTCACACACACATGTTACATGCTACACTCCAACCTTTTTGATAGCGATGATGATGATTAGCATTATTAGGATGCTACTGGGTCTTGTTTTAATTATTTGGGTTTCACAATTATGATTTATAAATCAAAACCCCTTTTATTTTTCCCCAAAATAACCCTCTCGATCCCCCAAAACGACGTCATTGCTTCACCATTCATTTTTAAATCATAGAAAAGCTTGCCTTTCTCTTTGAGAAATATGCATCACCCCCTTCATAAGCTACGTATGTCCTTCCTGCCTTTAATAATTTTATCTCTGCAATCATAAGAAGGCCTCGCTCAAGAAGATCTGTCTTATATATTATTGATTTTTTTTTAAATAAAAAAAAATGGTTAGTTGGGTTGCAGAACACTAGTTTAAAGCTGAAAAGGTTGAAGAAAAAGTACAAGAAAAAAAAAATTAGAAAAAAAAATACAAATGTAACAATTTTGTTAATATAAGCTACGTTGTCTACTATTCAGAAAACAATAATTTATTATAGTCATTCAATGCATATAATCAAACACATTAAATATATAATTATGTGCATTANTCTTATATATTATTGATTTTTTTTTAAATAAAAAAAAATGGTTAGTTGGGTTGCAGAACACTAGTTTAAAGCTGAAAAGGTTGAAGAAAAAGTACAAGAAAAAAAAATTAGAAAAAAAAATACAAATGTAACAATTTTGTTAATATAAGCTACGTTGTCTACTATTCAGAAAACAATAATTTATTATAGTCATTCAATGCATATAATCAAACACATTAAATATATAATTATATGCATTAAATGATTACAGTAAATAATTATTATTTAAATAGTAAACTGTATCATCTACGTTAGCAATTCAATGTTAAATAAATGGACAAAAGCATTTCCATTGAAAACCACAAGCGAACAGAATTGATTTAATGTTTATCTGAATTTTATTTTTTAGGTGATGAGCAATAAGAAGACCATAAATGCTAAAAGGAAGTTAGGTTATATAGGATCCAGCAATAAGCCAGAAAAAAAAAAAAAAAAAAACTCATAATTCTCTCGCTGCTACACGGAATTTAAACCCAAATGAAAAAAGTTTACCCAAAAAAATGAAAAAAAGACAATAAAAAGAAGGGAAATTAGATAACCCTATTATGATGCTTTCTTTGTCACTACCTTAAAAACTCTATCCGTTAATGAAAGTGGGACAAGTGTATTTGGTAATTGGTATTGATTTTATTATAAAATGATCTTTGGCTTCTTGTTCATGACAGATCTGCTACACCGACACACACAGTCACTGTCAACAAAATACGACTGCCACACCCTGCAAAACTCAGATTTTAGGACTATATTTGAAAGAATTCTCTAGTGATAATTTAATCCCATTCTTACAAGTACAAGAAACAAAAAAGTTTTTTTTTTCTTTCTAAAAAAAGTAAATAAAGTATTAGAGTTAAACTACTGTAATATGCATTTCCCAGATAAGTATTATTTATTTTTATTTTGTTGGAAGAACACCCAGATAGGTTATTGAGTAGAGCATAGGCACGAGGGAGAGGGAGGGAAGAACTGGACAAGTGTTTATTTATATTGGAATGGAAAATTTTAGTGATATAGATCTATATTGCAGATTTTTATCATATTAAAAAAATATATGGGTCGCTATATTTTTTAAATATTTAATAAATTTATAATTCCACTGCACATATATATATTTTTTTTCTAAAAAATAAATAGCATAGGCATATGTTATAAAAAAAAAATCGCATAAGTAAATATTGAAATTAGAGAAGTAAGAGTCAGAATGAAGGAAGCTATAAATAAATAAATAAATGAAAAAGAAGGAAGCTATAAATAAACAGTGAAAAAAGGAGCTTCTGAAATTTGGTAAGGTTGTTATTAATTATTTCTTGTTACAGAAAAGCATGCCATAGTTTGGTTTACAAGCAAAAGACCAGTGTCAAGAAACACTCTCACACACAAAATTCGAGCAATGGCCCGCTGTCTTAGGGTTGCTGGCTCTTTATCCAATCTTTTCTTCACTTTTGAATATTTGTTGGAGAGTCGACAAAAGAGAAAGAAAAATGGAGAAAAGATTACACTGAATTATCTCCTTCCATTGATAAACATGCACATGGGCTTGCAGATTTGGCTCCGAGAGTCCAACTACTCGGTGACATCTGGAGTGAGAGGGTAGAGTAGTGCAAAACAGCAAATAGTGATTAAATTCCCATTTAAACTCTAATTTAAGAAAGTTAAACATAAACTCAGATTAGAAACAACTCTTTTAATTGAATTTTAAATTTTGATGTTTAATTTATATATTTGAGCTGTCGTTTTATCATTTTTTCAGTTTGAATAATAAAATCCAAAGTCAAAATTTAAAATTTAATTTTACAAAAATCTTCATCTGAAATTAACTGATCTATATACAAATAAAATAATATCTTATACATATATATGTATATAGATTTTGAGGTTTTGGGAAATAAAAAATATATTCATAAAAGCAGGGAAACTTTAAAATGAATGAAACAAAAATAACAAGGGACGTATAATTGGACGAATACAAGGACATATCACATGGGGTATGCTGTATGGCACTGAAAATGAACATGCAGTGGACAAGGAAGATAAATCGTAATAATATATAGCATCAATAAATTTGAAACAGGATGTGGTTAGGGACGATTGAGAACAGAGAAATGACAGAGCCAAACTAAACGAAAACGGTACAATTTGAATCATTGTAGGGGGTCCAATCCATTTAGGTCGAAGATACAAATGCGAGGACATTGCATTTATATTCTCCCTTTTCCACAAACTCACAGTCACATCCCATGGCTTCTGGCTTTACCATTCATCATCAACCACATCCATTATCATGACAGGGATTTTGCAGCCAATCTGTTTTATTTATTTATTTATTTTTTATGAAATTATTGATCGGAAAAATCAGATTCTAAACGTTTGAATGTGATGTAATTTTTAATGATACGCTGTACCCTGCTACACCCTCCTAATTGACATTAATGTGCATCTAATTTTCTTGTTTTCAGTACAAATCTAGTGGATGCTGAATTTGAACACTATTTACAAATTAAATACATAGAGTAATTTTCTTATGAAGTTAAAATTATATATATAGAGGTGAATATGAACTGCACTTGAATTATTATTATTATTAGTTTTTGGTAAATTGATTGAACTTGATTCATACTCTGTTATATTAGCCTTTGATTTTACTCTGTATTATTTAAAAAACAAAATGTTTTCAATCATTCTAAAATACAGCTTACCTTTTTCTCCTTTTTTTTTTTTTTTTGGGGGGGGGGGGGGGGGGNCGCTGAGACTTTCTCTTTAACTTCCAAACAAACTATTCATGATAACATCTTTCACTTTTATTTTATTTTATTTATATAATTTTTATTTTTTTGTAATATTTTTCTAAAGAAAATTTGAAACTGAAACTCGCTGTTCTGAGCTGACACTATCATATTTAATAAATACCAAAGCAGATGAACTCTGCAAACCAAACCATAATGGCTTCTGCCACTGAAGTTTGGTAGATCAGAAGCTCTGAACTTTTATTTTGCTCTTGTTTTTTTTTTATTACATATTTCTCCAGTCTGAGGTCCTCTTTTTAAATTTCCCTCCACATAGTCAGTGACAGAGAGTGAGAGTGAGAAAGAAAGAGAGATATGGAAACTAACTCAGTTTCCAAGCTATTAACTTGGTTCTTGATGGCCTTGTTTATGGGTTCTGAGCTGATCCAATGCAGCGTAACCTACGATAGGAAAGCCATTCTCATCAATGGCAAGAGGAGAATCCTCATCTCCGGCTCCATTCACTATCCCAGAAGCACCCCTGAAGTATTTTCTTCTTCTATTTTTTTTTTTTTTACTCTGTTATGTCACTTTTTCCCTGCTAAAATTTGGTGCATTTGTGGATTTTCTTACTTTGGTTTTGGTGTTTTTGTGAAATGGGTTTTGTTGTAGATGTGGGAAGATCTTATACAAAAAGCCAAAGATGGAGGCTTAGATGTTATAGATACCTATGTCTTTTGGAATGGCCATGAACCTTCTCCTGGAACTGTAATATTCTGGATCTCCATTTTTTTTCCTTACTTCTGTTACAGATTATGGTATCTTCAATTTTATATCAGTTAATACAATTTAAGCTAATCTTGTTTCCTTGAAATCTGTTTATGTTTTTATTTTATTTTTCTCAACATGGTTTTAGTATAATTTTGAGGGGAGGTACGATCTGGTACGATTCATAAAAACGGTGCAGAAAGTAGGACTCTATGCTCATCTTCGCATTGGACCTTACGTCTGTGCAGAGTGGAATTTTGGGTACCTATTATTTGCTTCTTCTTTTTCAAACCATTACTACTATTGCTGTTGTTTTAGTTTGGTTTCCTTGTCTTCTTTCATTTTCTATTTATGACTTTCTATCTTAATTAGCTTATGTGTGCTTGATGTGACTTCCATTTCTTTTTCTGCTACAGAGGATTGCCCGTTTGGTTGAAGTATGTTCCAGGTATCAGCTTCAGAACAGATAATGGACCTTTCAAGGTAATTATTTTAATTTTCTTCAACCTGAATCTGCTTAATTAGATCTTCTACTGTAAAACCTTCCCAAAGGGGGAAAATAAAGAAATAAAGTAATTTGGTATATTTGAGGAAACAGATGTGGGTTTGGTTATAAACTTATTCCTCCTTTTTGGCTTTGAAGATGGCAATGCAAGGGTTCACCCAGAAAATTATTCAGATGATGAAGAGTGAAAATCTATTTGCATCACAAGGTGGTCCAATCATCCTTTCGCAGGTATTTACTCTTATTGTGGCCCTCTATAAGTACTTACTGAGCTCTTTGAATCCTTTGCTGCATGTGTGTATGACAATGCAATGCTTAAAATGTTGGTTTCTTCCTAAATAAAAGACCGAACATGAATTAGGCTCTCATGGCCATAAATGCTGTAACATGACCTGTTAGATTGTTTTAATTACTTGTCGTTATTTCGGTTGTTTAGATTGAAAATGAATATGGGCCAGAGAGCAAGGCACTTGGAGCTGCTGGTCATGCTTACATAAATTGGGCAGCAAAAATGGCTGTTGGATTGAACACAGGAGTCCCATGGGTGATGTGCAAGGAAGATGATGCGCCAGATCCTGTGGTAAGCTATCCGTTTTTTTCGCTGCCTAATCTACCATAGTGCTAGCATTATTGTCTTATTTCATTAGACTTTTTGAGGTTCCAAGATCCCATTCTCGAGATTGAATATTGGCATCAGTTAGAATGTATTGCATGGCAGATCCAATTCTTGAAGTTGAAATATTAACATGCAGTTTGGTCTTCTTATCCAGTTCCATTTAGCAAGGGAAATTCTGAAATTTTATTTCTATATCTTGGCAACAGATTAATGCATGTAATGGTTTCTACTGTGATGGCTTCACTCCCAACAAACCTGACAAGCCTATTATGTGGACAGAGGCTTGGAGTGGCTGGTGAGAATAATTTATTCCAGTACTTATGGCGTTTTATTGGGTCAATGCAAATCTTCCGATTCTGCTGTGTTCCACCTTTTACCTGACAATTAACCAGGTTCACAGAGTTTTTTTTTTTTTGACACAACCAGGTTTACAGAGTTCGGTGGTACAGTTCATCAGCGACCAGTTCAAGATTTAGCATTTGCAGTTGCCCGCTTCATTCAAAAGGGTGGCTCATATTTTAATTACTACATGGTTGGTTACCTTGTGACCCTAAATCATAGTTTAAACCTGAAATTTTTCAGCAAAAAAATTGAGTTGTTATCTCTGTTGTATTGGACAGTACCATGGAGGAACCAACTTTGGGCGCACTGCTGGAGGTCCATTCATTACTACAAGTTATGACTATGATGCTCCAATTGATGAATATGGTAAGAACTTTCAATTGATCTTATCTAGTATTTTCGAAGTTGGCAGCGTTTTCTGACTTTCACAATCATAATCTGTCAGTTTTTACATTTTATAACTTCATACTTTATGCTCATTCCTGCACTTAAATTCTTGCACTTTTGTCCAGGTTTGACCAGAGAACCTAAATACAGTCATCTGAAGGAGCTTCACAGAGCTATAAAGCTATGTGAAGATGCTTTAGTTTCTGCAGATCCTATTGTAACATCATTAGGAACCTATGAACAGGTCAGGCTTCTTTAATATGCATACTTCTGTCGGTTTGAAAATTTTCTTTATAAACTAACCTTTAATAAACAAGCCTTAATCATCATGATCATCTTCCAGGCTTACATATTCAATTCAGGGCCGAGAAAATGTGCAGCCTTTCTCTCAAATTATAACTCAAAATCAGCAGCCAGGGTGCTTTTTAATAACAGGCACTATAATTTGCCTCCTTGGTCCATTAGCATCCTTCCAGACTGCAGAAATGTAGTATATAACACTGCATTGGTAAGCAAAGTTGTACAGGTTCTCTTATCAATCTAATTGTCGTGTTCAACTAATATGGACCAATATCATATTTTCTACATATCTATCATCTTGCTTTATCTTTTATTCTTTTTTAATCCAACCTTCTCATTTAGTTTTCCTCTCTTGATCAAGGTGGGAGTTCAAACCTCGCACGTGCATATGTTGCCAACCAGTACGAGCTTGATCTCATGGGAGACTTATGATGAAGACATTTCTTCTATAGATGAGAGGTCAAGAATAACAGCTGTTGGACTCCTGGAGCAGATAAATGTCACGAGAGATACAAGCGATTACTTGTGGTATACGACTAGGTGAGGTTTGTTAGTTTTTTAGTGTAAAATATAGTTAAAAAAAATCCGAAGGGCCTCAATAAAATATCATTTGTGGAATCACTTTGAGCTTATCAAAATGCTGTGCCAGAATGCGTACCATACTCTTTATCTCAATGTAAACTGTGGCTCTCTTACTAGAATTTACGGTAGAATATTATTATTAGGAAAGGAAACCAATCCTACTTTAGAGATGTGGTTTTCATGTTAGACTAGTGCAATGGTCTCAATATCTCCACCTTCCGGTACCACATATATAAGTTCCAATGTGTTTGGATTAAACTGATTGGGAAGATGAATTGGGGGGAAAGATGAAAGCAAATGTGGTAAAGAGCCTGTTGGAGCTTAGAAAAACCATTCTTTGCGTTGGAATTCCTTTCTGGTCTGTCCACCCAGATTCATCAACATCGATGTGATCTATTATGATAAAGTTGGTGTTTTTTTTTTTCTTCTTCTTCTTTTTGTCTCTTTCTTTCTTTCTTTGCAAGTAGTTTATAAATTTTTTGGTTGGCTTGTTCAGTGTTGATATTAGTTCATCAGAATCATTTCTGCGAGGAGGACAAAAACCTACTCTTACTGTGCAGTCTGCAGGCCATGCTGTTCACGTCTTCATCAATGGACAGTTTTCAGGTATGATGTAGAATTATATCCTAATGAAAATGATTTGTTGAGCTATTTGATCAACAATTGTAATGCATAGTTTTGGCATTTTGATTGGAATTACTTTTTAATTACAGGGTCAGCCTTTGGCACCAGGGAGCAGAGGCAATTCACATTTACTGGACCAGTAAATCTTCGTGCTGGAAGTAACAAAATTTCACTGCTGAGCATAGCTGTTGGATTACCGGTTAGTGCTCTGCTTAGGATCCACACATAGCTAAATTATGAAAGACTCTTGGAAGTTATTTCAGATACTGATTAAGAATTTTGTGTCTTGCGGTTGAAGAATGTTGGGTTTCACTATGAACTGTGGAAAACGGGAATCCTTGGCCCAGTTTTTCTGAATGGTCTTGGCAAAGGAAAGAGAGACTTAACATGGCAAAAATGGTCCTACCAGGTGAGACAAGGGACCACCTCATTTCCCCACACCTTCATTATATATATTTCAGCTGTGTTTTTATTGTTTCCAAAGATTTTACTCTGAAAGTTTTTATATAAAAACAGGTTGGTCTAAAAGGAGAGGCGATGAATTTGGTCACTCCAGATGGAGCCTCATCTGTTGACTGGGTCCGAAGGTCACTAGCTGCTCGAAGTGTGCAGCCTCTGACATGGTACAAGGTAAGGAAATGAGGAGAGGATAGATAAGAGGAAGAACAAGTAGTTAATCATTAACACTTTTGGCACTAATCAAAATTAGCTGGAACTTGCAGGCTAACTTCAATGCACCCAAAGGGAATGAGCCATTGGCTTTGGATTTAAGGAGTATGGGAAAGGGTCAAGTGTGGATCAATGGACAGAGCATTGGAAGATATTGGATGGCTTATGCAAATGGTGACTGTGAAGCATGTAGCTATACAGGGACATTCCGGCAGACAAAATGTCAACTTGGTTGTGGCCAACCAACTCAAAGATGGTATTACTCTATAATCTAAAACTTTTAACACCAAACTAGATCTTTTACCATCAGAACCAACCCCTAGGTGGCATCGAGACATAGTTGAGGTGGTCGCAACTCTTGATGTATCATGTTTTGTCCTTTTTCCAGGTATCATGTTCCCAGGTCCTGGTTAAAGCCAACACAAAATTTGTTGGTAATTTTCGAGGAACTCGGTGGTGATGCATCAAAAATAACTTTTCAAAGGAGATTGTTGACCAGTGTCTGTGCCAATGCATTTGAGAATCACCCAAGCATGGCTAATTACAGTATTTCAAGTCAAGATGAATTGAAAATGAAAGAGGCCACGGTCAATCTGCAATGTGGTCCAGGGCAGTCCATATCAGCTATTAAATTTGCGAGTTTCGGGACACCTTCTGGAACTTGTGGAGGTTTCCAGAAAGGAATTTGCCATGCACCAAACTCTCATTCCATTTTAGAGAAGGCAATTTCCAAACTACGATCTCACTTTTTGTTTTATTTGTTTACTAGATTGCTAACTTAAACTTGATTTGTAAAAGCATTAGTAACTCTCTCTCTTCCTTTGTCATTATGTTATACAGAATTGCATAGGGCGTGAAAGTTGCTCAGTTACCATATCCAACTCTAATTTTGGGACAGACCCATGTCCTAACGTGCTGAAGCGGCTATCAGTTGAAGCTGTCTGTTCGAAAGCAAGTAGTACCACTGAACCCAATTCAAGATGAAGACCCTGCTGAAGGAGTCCCCGAAAAACTTACAATAAACATAATTAATTGCATGTCATGTGAGCTTCAAAGGGAATCGGCTGAATTAAGAGGTCACATTTCTGATGAAGATTCCATGGTGAAGGAGTAGAGTTCCAGGAACAATATATATATAGCCCATTGCATTGACATCTGGGTGAACAATATGATTATGTAAAGTAGTAGGGCAAGTGGTTTTGCCTCAAAAGGTTTGATACAGTGTCTCCAACATTGCTGGAGGCCCTATTTATTCTCTTGTTATACGAAGATGGGTTTGTATCTGTTTGTACACACAATATGTTGAAAATGACTTTCCAATGATTCTTTGGTAAAGTTGGTAATGGAAAAAAATAATTTAATTTGATAAAGAGTTTCGCATATAATGAGCCTATTATGCAAAGCCACTAATCTCCATTAAATTCTAGTTTCAATGCAAGTAATCTATTTTGAAACGATGTTCTAATTGCTGTTATGGGAAAGCAGACATATATTCTGCAACTTACCATTCTAATTAAATTTAACAGGTCAGCATTTGACCCAAATGAGCTTTTCTAACTACCCTGATCCAAATGCAAGAGAAGAAAGTAGATAAACTTACATATGCAAAACTAGCTTTATTAACTTAGCATTGTAACAAAAGCAAATCAGATACTTCACATCAACCAAAGTACATCAACCATAGTACATAAAAAACTTAATAGAGTAGCAAGGTATACAAACACAAACGGATGTCTACAAGGAACAATTAACACAACTAGTAATAAATACGAGGTTTTCATATCCTGAGCACAAAGATCAAGCAACAGCAGTTGCATGCTTTGTCACAGTCGCCTGAAGGTCTTCCTTCCTAGCACCAACAAGCTTGTCCACCTCTTTGCCTTCTTTTAGGAACAAAAATGTAGGCATTGCCTCCACGGACCAATCCTCAGCCACAGTCTGCACGTAAGAAATAAAAGCATTTCTTAAAATCCTAGAACCCACAAGCATGCATAACAGCATAAGTTGATGAATCGTAGAAAGAAACTCCATACTCTTCAATAGTTCAATTGGAGACAGTTTGAGGATTATAATTTTTTTTACCTTCAATTCATCCACATCCACCTTTAGGAATGTGACTTCGGGTATCTTTTTAGCCAACTCAGCCAGAAAAGGGGAGATTAAGCGGCAAGGTCCGCACCATGAAGCTGTGAAATCAACCACCACCTACAAAGGAGCTTCCTTCAGTATGACCATGCACTTGTAGCAAGAATTAGAAAAAGAAGCGACAACAACTATACGTTGTGCTTTAGAAGATATTTTAAGAACAAGTTTTTACAGTAAGCTCTCTTCTCCACAAAAACCAAATTCTAGAGTGGTACTTGGGCATAAAATATGGGACAGTCCAATGTAGAACAGCAGAGAGAATGATATGTTATGCTCTAGGGGATCAAGAAGTTTACATGGCTCTCAAAAGGACCAAGAGGAAAATGAGGAATTGTCAACATTCTAAAGGTCAAATGGCATTAAAGGTTAAAACTAAAGATTAATCAAAAAGTTCGATCCGACTTGTCTAATTAGTAATGATTAAGGGACTAGCAACCTTGACCAATCCTCCAAACACAACTTCCCAGTAAAAAAAAATTGACAAAGACTAGGCGATTCTAACACCTGTCCTTTTAATACGTGTTTCAGCTTGTATTAGATGAAAAAGCAGATTCAAAGGCAATGCATTCTACATGAATATGCTAAAGACTAGGCAACCTTACATATTCGGGATAATTAAAAACCAATTAAACCCGTAATGGGTAATTGAGCACCATGGAAGGGTTTGAGATACAATGAAGTGTGTAAATGGAAGCAAATCAAGAACACGCTCTATTACCAGCTTATCGATTTTATATAACACTACAAATAATATTTTTGTGGCTTATCGAATTGTTTTTTCGAACCTTCATAATATTTATGTGGTTTGGGGCAAAATGCAACAAAAAAAAAAAAAAAAAAAAAAAGACCCAATAAAATCCAACCATCTAAATCATGATCAACAAAACCATAATACCAAAAGCTGAAGGAGAACAAAAAGGTAAAAAATGAAAATTGCTTGGCTGGAACATCCAAAAGAAAGACATGAAAAAATAAATTATAATAATAATAACAATTACTAAAAAATACCAGCTTCTTGGAATCCTTTCCCTTCTGGAAGTGTTCGTTCCATGACTCGAGAGTGTGGCAACCGATCACTTGGCCCTCTTCCGCCATTTTTCTTGGTAATTGGTTTTCTGTAAAAAGTATGTGATTTTCTTTCTGTCCTTTTTTTATTTTTTTGGTAAATAGTATGTGATTTTATTGGGTTTTGTCTGAGTGAACCTGGTCGAATAATCGGATAGAGCGATGAAAACGAGGGTGGGCATCCGGGTTCCATATTTATAGGCGGCCCAAAACTAATCGGCCCACGTGAGAGATTCCGTTAAAATGAAATATCATTATTGTGCCGCGTAAAGGTAAGGGACGAACGAGTCTCAACAAAATAAAAAAAAATAAAAAAAGTTAGTGACGCATACCCTCAGTGTTTTAATTTTCTAATTCAGCATTCTAACAGCATTTTGAACTGTGACATGAATAATATAAAAATAGATATTATTTAAATTTATATAGTATAAATATATATTAAATTTAACTTGTTTACCAAAAATGACAACTAACCGACACGCTTAACGCGGAGCCAATTCAGCTGACCGTCACAATCAGATGTGTCAGATGGAAACATCTAATATCTATATATATTTATGTGACATATCAATTTTAACAATTTATATTTTTAATAAAAATGAGATATCCAAATTAAACGAAAATATGAAATTTAAAAAAAAAAATACTTTTTTATTGTAAATTATGTGGAAATTTTTGTAGTTAGAAAAGTTTAAATTTTTGATTTTAAAGTGTATTTTTCAATAATTTTAGGGCATACCAAACGAAATAAAAAATATTACTAAAAAACATAAAACCCATATTCTTTTTAAGCCAACTAACCCATACCTTATTTTATTACAACAAAAAAAACACACCTTTCTTTTATTTTTATTTTCGGCTAAAACTAACCCACAACTTGTTTACCAAAAATGACAACTAACCGACACGCTTAACGCAGCACCAATTCAGCTGACCGTCACAATCAGATGTGTCAGATGGAAACATCTCCACCACCCACGAAACATCCTTAATCTTGCTTCTTCTTCTTTTTTTCCACAACTTCTTTATTTTTTTNAATATGAAATTTAAAAAAAAAAATACTTTTTTATTGTAAATTATGTGGAAATTTTTGTAGTTAGAAAAGTTTAAATTTTTGATTTTAAAGTGTATTTTTCAATAATTTTAGGGCATACCAAACGAAATAAAATATTACTAAAAAATATAAAACCCATATTCTTTTTAAGCCAACTAACCCATACCTTATTTTATTACAACTAAAAAAACAACACACCTTTCTTTTATTTTTATTTTCGGCTAAAACTAACCCACAACTTGTTTACCAAAAATGACAATTAACCGACACGCTTAACGCGGCATCAATTCAGCTGACCGTCACAATCAGATGTATCAGATGGAAACATCTCCACCACCCACGAAACATCCTTAATCTTGCTTCTTCTTCTTTTTTTCCACAACTTCTTTATTTTTTTAAATAATAATAAATAAAAAGCTTGAAAAACCAATTCTAGTTTTGTTTTTTTTTTTT
>QANX01002890.1:25559-106534 GCA_003254975.1 Ochetophila trinervis | reverse complement strand
TTTTTTTTTTTTTTTTTCTCTTTAATAATATCGAAGAAAATAATAGTCATATTTTGTGAAATTTCTCATTTTATGTAGCAAATTAAAAAAAAAAAACACAATTTTTGTAAATTGTTTTTTTTGCGCACTTTTTTATATGTATTATTTATTTGGTCATAATTTCATACTATTTTTTGGTTCGTATTTTTCTGAAGGGTTTTTTCTAGGAATGTTCACCGCATAAAAATATTTGTCCATTTAAAAAAAAATTATAATTTATTTATTATACTTTTAATAAAATATTTCAAAATCATAACTATGTCCATCTAAAAGAAAGATTAAAACAAAAAAGGAGCTTGCCGAGAAAAAAAAGGAAAAAAAAAAAAGACATAAAAAGGAAGAGAAAGTGAAAAAAAAAAGGAAGAACGGAGAAAGAGAAAAACAAAGTTGGTTTTAGACAAGAACATAAAGTAAAAAAAAAAAAGGAGGAAGAAGAAAGGTGGTTTCAAACTTGGGGAAGGGGGAAAAGAAAGGTGGTTTCAGAGGGTGTCGGGCTGGGGTCTTTGGGCTAGGAGAGCTTTGGGCTGAGGGGTCGATCTGGGCTCGGGCTCGGTGAAGCCCGGCAGGCTGGGAGTTAGGCATAAGAGAGGGCGTCGGGCCTGGTATGCAGGCTGCCCAAAATCAGGTTGGAGTGTTGGGCTGGGTAAGGGTGGGCTGGTTTCTACCTCTCCTTTTGTGTTTTTCCCATAACCTAGTGGAATCTCAACACCAACAATTAGCTTCTTGGTGTGAGAATTTTAATTATGCAAAGCCTTTTTTGTGAAAATTTCAATTATGCAAAGTTGATGCACGTTATTTTACTCCAAAATGATAAGACTCCAACCCTCTTCCATTGAAACCCATACATATCCATCAGTACAAATCAAAGAATGATGCAGCTTTTTTTTCATTTTTCATTTTTTCTAAAGAAAAGAGAAAAAGAAAAAAAAAAGAGAGAGAGAGGGGAAGAGAGGGAAAAAAGAGACGAAGAAAGATTTTTTTTCCCCCCCTCCTGTTATTGGTTGATATTTTTCTATCTTTCTTTAAAAAAATAGAAAATAAAAATTTAATTAAAAGTGTGATTAGTTATTCATATTCAATCAGAAGATCTAGATCGCTAAACAATGGTTTAACCATGGAAGCCCAACATCAAATAGTGGGCCTAATGCATCGACTCAAAAGGAACGGGTCCATATGTAATGTGGACCAAATATGGCTTCTATCATTTATTGGCCTAAATCTGTATACAAGAGATTCAAAATACACCATACCACTACCAACAGTAAAATTAAAATCACACATGACAATGTTTTCTTTCTCTTTGATCGGCATGATTTGTTTCTTTTGATCGTCAATGCGAAATTTGAAATTACAATAATACTAGCATATTTTTTATTTTTCTTAAGAGATTTATTTTTATTTATCCATTAATCATATTAATAATAAGTTTGTTCTTTGAAATCTACAGCCAATCATTTTTTTTTTTTTACAAGTAATCATATTAAATAGTATAAGCATTTGGAATATCCCACTTAAAAGACGCAGAGGACGAAGAATTTCCCCTGATATTTTTTAGACGAGGTTGAAAACGATTAACCAAACCACAGCCACCACCACCACCACAATGTAAAATTACAGAGTACTTCGAAGGGTCATGCTGGTGCCACATCATCTCTGAGGCCCATCGAACTCCCACGTGGGAATATCTCAAACCACATGATCCAATCCAAACATCCCCTTAAGAAGCTTCACTGCTGATTGCCTCTCTCTCTCTCTCTCTCTCTCCATATTATCCATATCTCTCTCCCTTCGCTCAAAACCACCAGATTTTCCAAATTTTAGAGAGAGAAAAATCCGATATGATTTAGATAGATAGAGAGAGAGTGATAAATCCCAATTTGCTCCAAAGAAAAAAACAATTAAAAATAAAAATGGCTCTCTAGTTAATTTTTCCTCTTTTTCTCTTTATGCTCTCCGTAAGCTACTCAGAAATGGCTCTCCCGCAGCTCATTCCCTCCCCTTCCTCTTCGTCTCTAACCCACAAACGCGGCTTAAACCCCAATACCATTTGCTCTCCCTTAAACCCCAACCCTAATAAGTTGATATCTTCGCTTCGCCACCACTTCCGCCGCCGCCACAAGCCCAATACTCTGAGCTGCTCAGCCTCATCCTTCCCCGAGAGGCACCACACAGGCTCGCCCAAGTCAGACGACGTCGTTGAGCTCCCGCTCTTTCCCTTGCCCCTGGTACTCTTCCCGGGCGCTATTCTCCCTCTGCAGATCTTCGAGTTCAGGTACCGCATGATGATGCACACTCTGCTCCACACCGATCTACGCTTCGGCGTCATCTACTCCGACGCCGTTTCCGGCACCGCCGATGTCGGCTGCGTCGGAGAGGTCGTCAAGCACGAGCGCCTCGTCGACGACCGCTTCTTCCTCATCTGCAAGGGCCAAGAGCGATTCCGAGTCACCAGCCTCGTCCGTACGAAGCCTTACCTCGTGGCGGAGGTGACGTGGCTGGAGGACCGGCCTTCGAGCGATGGGGAGGAGGATCTGGAGGCTTTGACGGACGAGGTGGAGTCGTATATGAAGGACGTGATTCGGCTTTCGAATCGGTTAGGTGGGAAGCCGGAGAAGGAGGTTCAGGACTTGAGGAGAAACCTATTTCCGACGCCGTTTTCGTTCTTTGTTGGGAGCACATTCGAAGGCGCACCGAGAGAGCAGCAGGCTTTGCTAGAATTGGAGGAAACCGCGACGAGATTGAAGAGGGAGAAGGAAACCTTGAGAAACACGCTTAATTACTTAACGGCGGCGTCGGCCGTCAAGGACGTGTTCCCGACTTCGTGATTCACAGAGCCAATCCGGGTTTAGAGGAATTTAGATTACTTCGATATAAAGAAATATAAAAACCATGTGGGAAAGCAAAGAGGAGGTACTGGTACTCCCAGCTGTTTCAATTTACATTCGAATTAAAAGAAATGAAATGTTACGAAAGTTGTAAATTTTGATGCGTAATGGGATTTGCTCTTTGTTTCTAGAAATTTAGATGATGTCCGTTAGCTGTTGAAAACATTTGCACAGAATTTGATATTGGGTCGACTGTGGTAATTTGTATGCCTGAAAAATACCAACATAGTTTCCACTTCCAGAGCTTGAAGTAACACTTAGTTTGGACTTGCTAAAAGTGATACAAGAGAAAAAGTCTTCGTTTTCATCATCGTTAAGCAATGGTTGAGAACAAGGAAGGCGACAATGCGCACTGGTTTTGGAGATGAATTTGTATCGTTTTGCTTTATATCTTCTTTTAGAAAAATGGTTCATGAATTTTGCTGCTCATTCTCCTGCCCGACCGGCAGCATTTGATGTATAAGTTTAATGCAACTTTGAGGTTCCTAACAGAGTTACAGGGGATTTTAATGGTAATTTCATTTTTCCTACTATAGAGTAACCGAGAAAATTTTGTTTTTAGTAATTTAGTATAGGTTGGACAAAATGGCAATCTCGTTCCATGGATTTATTCCATTTGGGTTTCGTCACGCAGTCGTATCCCATACTCAACTCAGTTCTGGTAAAACTTAGCCCAAAAAAAAAAAAAAAAAAACTCACTTCTGGTACAGAACGTAGAGCTACTTATCTAGCATCTCCTTATTGTGAAGTGACTTATAAATAATTCATATTCATCTTTCCTAGAAGATGTTGTATTGCTTCAATACATAAACAATAATTCTAATGACTAAATAGAAAAAGACTCCGATTATACATATAACTCTCTGCTAAGCTTGAAAAACTCTTTGAAAAGTACTACATTCATAACCTTCTGCTTCTGGTTAGACCAGAATATTTCTTCAATAACAATGGAGAATCTTTAAAAAATCCAACCAATGGAGAATCTTCAAAAAATCCAACCCTCCATGATGGAGCCCCAACGCGCTGATTTTGCAGAGGATCCTCTGTTTTCCAGCGCTGTCATTGTTGTAGTGTTCCTAGTTTGCTGCAATAGTGTGATATCTTGTTACTCCACAATAATGAATCACAACAAACCAAATTTGCACGTAATCACTTTGTAGAATAGGTCTACTTCAAGAAAGAAATCAGAATAAGATTTTATAACTACAGAATATGGGTGATCTATTTCCAAGTTTTTCAAATGGTATTCTACTTTTATCCAGTTTCTTTAAAATCTCTTTCACCAGAAAAAAGGGGATAAAAACTCAATCTAGAAAAACACATACATAATGCACACAAGCACAAAATTCAAATGGAAAAAAAAAAAAAGATGAATACAAACCTTGAGGCACTGACTCCTATCTGTATCACAAATGGGATAATCATGAGGGCAACAGTGACGATGGTCTGTACAACATATTGCAGAGGTCAACCCACAGCATTTCCATGAAAAGCATATTCCTAAAAGGCGCCTTGCACAGCAGCAGGTTTCCCCTTCGCCGCAATGAGTAAAAAGATTGCATCTGGTAGGACCTGGAGAAGGTGGAGGAGGTGGGTTTGTGCCAGTCTTTGTTGGATATGAAGCTAGCATGTTGATACCACAAACTCCTTGAGCACTGCCGCTGTTACGTAGAATGTGAATATAGCCATCCATTCCCCAGTCCCTCCCCCATGAATTCTTTGCAATCCAATAGTCCTTTCCATTTTCAGAACCATACCCCACAATCAATACAGCATGATCTAAATTAGTCGAACAAGGTCCACTGAAAATCCCCTGTATATCCACAAATACATAAAACAACATCTATCATTACAAGGGTTATAGATCATGCTCCTAATGATGTTGAGGTTGATCATTAGTACTAACCTTTGAGTACAACTGAAATGCTCTTTCGCCGCCAGATATACCTACACTCACAGGCTGATTAGCCACAGCTTGTAGTAGCTGTTTCTCATTGTTTTCAGGCACATCGGAGTAGCCGTCTATTGTCACAACATGCCTATTTAACTGCAATGTGAATCTGAATTAGGAAATAGGAAATAAAAATAGCATGGATGAATCAAAATAAAGGCTAGGTAATTAGTTACAATGGGGTATGAAATAAAGGAAAAGGAGTATTATAAAGAATGAAAAAGAAACTCAGAGATTCTTACCTTTGCCTTATTGCAGGACTTGTCCCGACCTAGGTAAGGGTAGTCTTCTTCAGTGTCGATCCCATGGTTATCGATAACAAATTGAAATGCATAGTCCATCAGTCCACCTTCACAGCCACTATTGTAAGATCTGTCACAATCGACTAATTCTTGTTCGGATAGGCTGACAAGGGATCCAGTGACGATCTTATTGATACCTTCAATAGCACCTGTTGCCGAGAAGGACCAGCAAGCCCCTACACCATAGAACATTGGCATCCGCTAAAATAGTTGAATATTAATACTGTCTTGACATAAGAAAAAGTTGTACAGTTTGACTTGAGAAACAATAACAAGAGGGTTAAATATTGTTGTTGTCTCCAGCTAATTTGCTGCATGCTTGCCAATTGAATCATATAGATAAGTAGCAGCAACAGATAGAAAAAGATACCACAGAACAAGCAAAGCTTAAGATGCCACCACCTAGACATAATCTTTTCTTAAACAAACTAAAAGCAAAGTACAGCAACAATGGATTCAATGCCTAGAGACTGAAATCTCCACTTTTAGTGTGACCGAGTGAATTTACACAACCAGAGCAACGACCTAGAAAAAATTTGCATTCGGCAAAAGGCTCGCAGAGGAAACCCCATTTGACTTTAAAATCTAAACTCAATTCCTACTAAGATTAGGACCAAACCGTATCTGATATCCTACTGTATTTCTGAGGGCGAATCAGGTGGACAAAAAAACCCAAAGCAGAAAAGGGCTCCTCTGAATTGGGAAGCTGTACATAGATTCAATTAAAAAACCACAATCTAAATACAATGATTTTGGTACTTTCTGCAATCGGGATCAAGATTAGGTAACTGAGACACTTCCAGTTCCATACTCGCCGCTCGTGTTAATTTCTTTCTTGTTCTTGTTATGTGAAAAATCCCAAGCTGCAAAACAGCTAAATCTAGGACGCCAACAATCGGAATTTTGATCATCGTGGAAACCAAAAAGCTAATTACTACTAGACGAGGAAGAAAATTCAACAGGTGAACTATTCATTTCGAGATTATAAGTAACTAATAAGTAAATATTTCAAACAGGCAGATACATACCGCAACTTCCTTGATCTTTGACCCGGGTCACTACCCCTTGCTTCCTCCAATCTACCGAAGTAGGGATGTCCTGGTTATGGAGGACTTTTGGACCCATTTTTGGCTTAAGTGGAGCAGAGGAGAGGCCCAAGCGAGAGGTCTTGAACTCATGGTGGGTGAGATCAGCAAAGGCATTGACAGAAAGAGCATAAGAAGAATTGCCCAAGTTGTTGTGTTGGGAAATATAGGCAAGGTTGTTCTCGAACACACTGAGCCTGTAGAGCTTTTCATTTTCTGAAGAGTAGGATTTTCCATATTGGTCGCACCAAGTTTCAAAGAGTTGAGAGGTTGAGAGTGAAGGCGAAGAAGAGAGACAAGTATGAGAGAAGAGAAGAGCGAGGAAAAAGAAACAAAGGGGGTTCATTTTTGAGAAGGTGGGTTGGGGATTTTTGGGGGGGCTTCCTTGTTTTGACTGTTAGTTGGATTTTAAAGGACTGTTAATTGGATTGGATGTCTATGAATGTCGCCAACCAACAAGTTCATCATCAACTTGGTTTTCTCATTTAGAGCATGTAAATGTGAACTCGCCCATTCGACCGATCTCCTATATTCTCGAAAATTCAGACCACTCATAGAGATTGAACCATTTGATTGCGTCCAATCTCATTGCTCATTGCCAATAGATTGAGATACACGTGGGCTTTACACTTTTTACTTGGAAAAGGTGCATTTGTATGCACCAGAAAAAGAAGTCCAATATTTAAAATTCTAAAAAGAGATTTCGATCTATTTTATATAATTAACTATGAGGGACTTTTAATCAAGTAGTATATAAAAACATAATTATTATTTTTTTCCATGGGAAAATAAAGGAAGATATTTCATAAAAAAAATAAAATAAAATAAATAAAAATCTTTCAGCCAATCAGTCCTCTGTGCGTATATAACTCCTTTGTGGAGACTTTTACCAGCAAAAATGTTGGCAATCGTCCTTTCGAACACTTTTTTTTTCTTTTTTTTATTCCTATTTCCAGAAAATATTAAATAAAATCTTTGGTCATCATTATAATTGTAGGAAGCTCCAACCCCTTTCAAATTTTTTTATATATAAATAATTTGGTATAAGTTATAACAAACTATTTAAACTAAACATAATATTTTAACAAAGTGGTTTTTTAAAATTTTGATGAAGTTAGTTTTATTTTTCATGGTTAAGCATGTGGTCTGTGTTTTTCCTACGTAAGAAGTGCTGCAATCACCACATTTTCTCTCCTAAAATCTCCACCTATACTGGGTGTTGAATTTTCACATTTGCAGAAAAAAATAAATAAAAAAAGGTCAGGGTTACATATTTACAATACAAAAAAAATAAATTAAAAAATATTATTTAATTTAGAAAATATTATTAATTTATAAATTAGAGTGATAATGTTATCCATATTACGAAACATATTATCCAACTTATAGATAATATTATCATTTTTTATAATATTTGTTTGGCAATTTTATTATAGTATTATCTACATTATAAACAATGTTACCTACCATATTATCCAATTATAAAGGACTGTATTATAGAAATTTCCCGACTTCCACTCCCCACCTACTTCCTGTCACATTTTTTCGTTTATTTTATTTTTTCGCTTCCAAGACTTTTTCTATCCTTTATCAATAAATTTTTATTTGATTTAATTAATATATCGTTGATTTTGGACCACTAATGGGTGTCGAGGGAACCAGGGTGGATGAGGAACCAGGTTGGGAGCTCAGTGAATCGCCTATGGGCTACAATAAGGCCCAAAGAAGGCCCCGATGTCTATCGTCTGGAGTCTTGAGGAATCTAAAAAGGCACGTGCAGTAGAATCACAGAGACACCCGCGGTTGGAGAAAGAGAACCGATTCTTTCTTTCTTTGTTTCTAATTCTAAGTTCTAACCTACTTATCCATTCATTCACTGTGGTACAAGACTTCCACAATCCTGGTTGCTTACTCCGACACATCATAGATCGCTTTTTTGCCTCCGCAAACCCACCAAACGTCTATCCTAAACCTTTTCTTCTCCATCTTAAACCCTTCCTATTACCACTTTCTTCTTCTGCTTGCCCGCGGTGGTTAGCCATGGACGTCGATCCTCGCAACTACGATCACGTTGTCAGTTTCCATTCTACATTTCCGTTTATTTTTTGTAATTAATATAATTTTATTTTGTTAACGTCTGTTCTAATTCGATGGGATTGAATTATCTTATGCTAATGGTCTAATCGTGTTTAGGCCATTCTGCCCCTTTTTTGTTTAAGAATTTGTTGGCTTCGTTTGATGTTTGCCATCATTATAAACCCTAGATTGATATTTTAAGCCTTTCCAATTTCGATTTCTAATTCTGTCGTTGTTGTTTGCTCGATTTGCGGTTTAATCGGGACTTTTTTTTTTTATAGTAATTAATGTGGACTTTGAGTTTTGAATTATGTTAAGGGGACACAAAGAAGATTAATTTCATGTGCCAAATTAATGCTGTTCAAAGTATGAACAAAAATGATGGCATATATATATTATCAAGAATGATTACCTGATAATGAACTTGAACTATAAATATGGAAAGGGAATGGGTTTTGAATTTTTTGTCAATTATATTGATCTTAACAGATGCTTTGGAGTGTTTTGATTAGTATAGAAAACATAATGTATGGCTGTCTGGTAGCTCTGCTTAGCTATTTTTTTTTTTGGTAGAAATAATTAGCTGTTTTGGTATCGTGGTAATATGCTCTATTTTTAGTAGAGGTTTTATATATGTTTTCTCTTTAGGATATGATTTCCTTATAGAACGTAGCTCTATTGCTATCTGTATATTTTTATTTGTTTTTCCAGTTCTTATGATTTTGTTATTGTGTTATTGACAGGCTATCAATGACAATGATATCCACAGCATTGTTCTATCATACCTTGTGCATAATTGTTATAAAGAAACCATGGAGTCATTTATTTCTAGCGCTGGGATGAAGCAGCCTACTGATTATATTGAGGACATGGAGAAAAGAAAAAGTAGGTAATTTCTTTTTTTTTTTTGGTTGTGAATGTGTATGATAATGGCACTGGATAAGGAATTACTTCTGCCAATCAGTTATATTAGCAGTGCATATCTCTGTAATTGTCCTATGTATTGAAGGGATTAAGCACATTGTACTGAAATATCAATATAATTTGAAGAGGTGTATGTTTCAATAGTAGGTATTTGTCTCCTTTCTATCAATTATGAACATTTAGGTATTTCAAACTCATACTGACGTTTAGTTTTAGGGTATGCTTATCATCCTAAGTGGACAAAAGCTATTCCTTTTTATTCACTTTGATAGGACAAATAGTTGTTTTATTTCATTTTCATAGATTGAGCATCAGTCTTCATAAGCTAGATCACGATTTTAGTTATTCTTTGCAACACAACTTTGGAGGTTACTATAGAAAAGAAAAAGGGATACTATTTTCATTACTCTGGGTTGAAATTAGTCATCGTTTTTATTTTTATTTTTTCTAAATTTGTTACATTTATGAGAAATATGGATAAATTATCTTTTATTGTCTTTCTATGTTTCCTTCTAGATTAACTTGAGAGCGCTTCATCGATGGCAGTACTAATTGAATATCTTGTATCCAGGAATTTTAAATTTTGTGATAGAGGGTAAAGGCCTCAAGGCCATTGAACTGACAGAGGAGTTGGCACATGACTTACTGGAGAAAAACAAGGAGCTGCATTTTGATCTACTGAGCCTTCATTTTGTAGAACTTGTCTGCTCTAGGAAATGGTGAGCAATGTAAAGAAAATAAAGACAGACATTTATTGAATGATTTTTTGCATAACCTGTTTGTTAATTACTGGTTTTCTTTGGCAGCACAGAAGCTTTGGAATTTGCACAGACCAAGTTGACCCCCTTTGGAAAGATGGATAAGTTTGTTGGCAAGCTTGAAGTATGCTTGAAACTTTTAAGCATTTTAGCTGTATGCAAGCGTGCACACACACACAAACACATGTGAGGTTTTCTTTTTAATCTGGTTTTCAATCATTATGAAACATAAGTTTGCCTTGCTATAGGACTTTCTCGCTCTGCTTGCATACCATGATCCAGAAAAATCCCCCATGTTTCATCTGCTTAGCTTGGAATATCGGCAGGATGTTGCAGATAATCTTAATCGTTTGATTCTTGGTTTGTTGCTTCTTTAAGATATATGCTTATATTCATCCATTTACTTTATCATGTATCTATCAATTATATTGTTAATTTGTTCCTTTTCTCGCTGTTCATGATAATTGTTAGCACATGCAAATCTGCCCAGCCATACAGCAATGGAGAGGCTGATACAACAAACAACAGTAGTTAGGCAATGCTTAAGTCAAGAGATTGTCAAGGTAACATAGAGTTTGTTAACAATTTAAAGATTTCTGTCGAATTTTCTGATTGGCTCTTTCTAACTTCGGATTTGACACAAAAACACAGACAAGTAACAGGCATTATTATTTTTATTCTTGCAAAAGGTAAATAAAACTGGCTTTGGGTGGATCCTCACTTTTTTTTTTTTGCCAGGATGGGCTTCCACAATTTTCTTTGAAGGATTTCCTCAAAAGCTAATAGAATGATTGTTTGAAGCTTGAACCATGAAGTATTAATGGTTTGGGGCATTCGTGGTTTATTCTGATTTTATGCTATCTTATTTACCACGCTCGGGCTCTGCGTTTGTAATTTATAGTGAGTAGTCATCAGTGCCTGCTGACCTGTAGGGTGGCTGAGCTGGCTGTCTCATGTATCTGGGCCGGCCTAACTCTATAATCTGGCCTTTGGCGAGTAAAGAAAAAAAAAGCCTTTAATTAAATATATGTTCATAATATATTTTATTTAATTGTATTTTTTCCTCTTTGCTTTGAATAAAGTAAGGATGTTTGGTTTGAATAAAATTGCTTCCATAGTATTTATTTTCAAATGAATGTCGATTATAATCATTTTTATTAGTATTTTTAATGAATGGAATGTTTGAAGTATCTAATCATCTGAAATAAATAATATTAATATCAAATAAACATTTTAGATAATAAAAACTAACCCAGAATTTTAAAATCGATTTTGTCTTGTTAGATTCTACAATTACAAAATAATATGGTTCAAGTTGTTAAGCTTTAAAAGTTATATGATGTGGATTAAAAATTTTGATCTAGTAGTTTGATAAGCTTTTTAGTTGCAAGAAAAGTTTAATTCTTTTCAATGTATATTAAAAACGAACAAGAGCATGATCGTAATTCGTGAACAAGAAGAAAAGAATTTGCAACATTTTTTTTGGTAATAAAACCTGCTTTATAAGCACAAAAGAGGCTCCAAAACAAGGGAGCTTACAAAGAGGGAATATTATCCTCTTGCAATACAGTCAAATACAGAAGAGCTGAAGGAATACCTTCAGTAGAAAGATAATCAAAATTAAAACGCCATTTAAGAGCTTAAAGCTAACTTAGCAGCATTATCAGCAGCCAAGTTAATCTCCCTAAGGATCAAACAAAGAGACCAAGACTGTCAAGCAAGCAAACTCCTAATACCCAAAACAAGATCCCAAGAGCCAGATACAGGGATCTCCATCACTGTGTATCACATACCTGGTGGCTGGTTGACATTAGCATCGCAAAGGGACGTTGAAATCATTTTCAGTGACTTTGAATTTGGGCCTAAAGAACACCGTAATAATTATTGGGTCCACAGTAAGTATGGGCTGGGCATCAATCCGTCCCAAACTAAGAGCCCTTTTTCTTCACTTTTTGTCTGGCTTGTTCTCTCAAATCTCACCGGTTCACATGCTGTCCAGAAATGGCGTCTCTTATCTCTTCTTATTTACCGTCAACTTCGTACGTTTCGCATGACGATTCGTTGTTTTCTGGTGTCATCTTCCCGAAAAGGTAAATTTATTTTGGCCTTTGCATGGTTGTTGTGCTTTATAAGTGTCTGAACTTTTCTCGTCCTGCAACTGCTGCTAAGCCAGAGGACCGGGACCTGTGAATTTTACTTTATTGTAGCATTTTAAGAGTTAGTATAAATTGAGGGGTTTCTCGCGGGGCTTATTTTTCCATATTGTACATAAACCTTTTACAATTTATGTGTTGTGTGTTTGCAATAAGTTTAAGAGCGATTAGATATAACTTGAAAGTTGGAATGGACTTGATTGTGTTTGACATTGGCATTAAGAAACTAAAAGCGGATAGGCTACTGTGAATAGATTAGTTACAAGTTAAGAAATTGTCATTCACTACAGCATTGGACTCTGCTGATTGCTTTGCTTTGTGAGGAAAAAAAATTAATTCTAAATTTATTAAAGTCTATATTCTAGTTTACATCATTAATGCTGAAAAGAAGCAACATTCAACCAATTGAATATACCTTGCTTTTGGAGCTATAATGACGTTTTATGCTTTTTTTCGTTTCATTAAAATCATTTCTGGTACACAAGCACACCCTCAAACTGATACAATCTATTATCTGTTTTGAGTCTGGATTGTCACAATTGCGATTGAAAGCCTTCATTTCTTAAGTGTCTTAGCCCTTCTTTTTTTTTGTATTTTTTTTTCATGGCCTGTTATCTATAGGTTTTATCGAGGAGGCTCGTGCAATTATGGAAGTATTAGATACTGCACAATCAAGTGCCGAATTGCCAGGGCAAAAGAGTCATCTCCTTCAAAACCAGCTACGTTGATAAAGGAACCTCACAGGTACTTCGATCAGGTTATAATAACAGTTCGTTCAGGAGATGGAGGCCATGGTGCAGTCCTTAGTATGCCTAACCAGAGAGGTGGTAAGTCGCAAGGAAAACAAAGCAAAGAGAATACGAGGAAGAAAAGCTTGTATAAAAGGGATTTTGATGGATCACTTATCCTTCCTATGGGTGGGCATGGAGGAGATGTAGTAATTTATGCAGATGAAGGAAAAGATACATTATTGGAGTTTCACGCAAAAAGCCGATATAATGCAAAGCGGGGTGGAAATGTTGATGCGATGGGTGTCTTGACCTCACAATTGCGTGATGGACTTGCTGCACCAACACTGCGCATTCCTGTGCCTATAGGTTTGTATGTTATGCTGTTTCTTTGTTAGTGACATATAGCACTTCATGTAAAGAACTGGAAATCTGTTATAGGCTTTTAAACAACTTTTGTATCTGCTTTGTTATCTTCAACTGCTAAATATCTTAAATGCTGCGCACTTCCTTTGGCCTTCATTGGTCATAAAATGCTACAGGTACAGTAGTAAAACATAAACGAGGGAAGTTGTTGGCTGATCTAGCTAATGTGGGTGATGAAATCCTCGTTGCAAGGGGCGGACAAGGAGGGGTGAGATATCAGATTTTACATATTTGTGAAATTCTTCGTGAACATCATTGTTGTTTCTTAATTTTCCTACATTTGTACTCTTCTTCATATGAGTAATGATGGTAGAAAAAAGGTCTTGGAATGAGAACTTGAAGCTATTACAAAAAATGCCTGATTTTTTTTCTTGTACAGTAACCCATTTTGGTACCAAGAGAAAAGTCTTGTTAGTTAATTTGTATGTTCAATATCAATTTGCAATTTTGGATGTAATTCTCTTGGTTTTTTGGCAGATTAGCCTGGTAGAAACTCCAGAGCGTGGAAGGAAAAAGTTGATGTCTTTGACCACAAATGTGATGAGAGATGATAGTGATAAGGTAAAAGATTATGCATTTTTATATTTTTCATGATGTACTTCATGTCTTATATGGTACCAAAAGTTCCAAAGTTTACAGGTTTAGATGTTAAGCTAAAATGAGTGATATTTCACAAAAATGCATCTGGCTTCTTAGTTATCAAGTCACTGGACTGCCTCTATGTACATTTGATTTTTTAATGTCTTTCTCAAGTAGACATTCAATGCTGTACTATAGATGTAGAATGATGTAAGTTGTCTTTACTAACCACATCATGTGAGAATAGTTAAACAGTTACAAGTTCAATTGATCTTCTTATCTTAAAATGTTTCTTACCTTGCTTTTAGTTTATAACAGGTTTTAGCTCTTGGTCAACCTGGAGAGGAGGTTAGTTTGGAGTTGATTCTGCGAGTTGTTGCTGATGTTGGTTTAGTTGTAAGTATTACTTTTTTTGTTTTTGGGTTTTGTTTCGTCTTTGTATAGGTTTTTTTTGTTGCTGTTGTTGGATTTTTTTTCTTTTATCTTTTCTGTGTTTTGTGTGTGTGTGTGTGTGTGTCAGGCTTCTTATGCTAAAATGCCTTAGTATGAATTGATGTGAAATTGGAAATTTGCGGGCTGTATCTTTACTAGAATGGACAGTATGTGACTATATGGATTTCCTGCCAGAGAAGATTGAACTTTCTTCTATCTCATTTTTATTTTGGAATTTGATTTACCTTGTGGTAATAAACCTAATACAAATTTATACTGGTTATCCACAGGGAAGCACTGATACGTTACAGGGGTTAAGTATCAGTATCTGATATGCATCCTAGTTCAGACAAGCTCCTATATGCTTGAATACGTATCGGATAAATATTTTTAGAATAATTATAGATTACCATTAAATAGTGTTGGAAAAAGACAATAATTATGAATCTTGGAGAGTTGGAGTAGACAAGACAACTAGACAACTAGAGTTCTATTGCATGTAAAACATGTGTTATTTATCATGAATTAAAATTTATTACACTATCCTCCATAGAAACTATATAATGTAAGAGTTTTAGAAATACAAAATAAAAATGATAAGCTGCTGTTTGTGTATTTATATGGTTTATATATATATATATATATATATTCCCCTTAACATGTCTGTATCCTAGATTTTTTGAAAAAGCTGTATCGGTGTAGTGTGGCGTCGTATCCGAATTGGTGCTTCCTTGGTTATCCATTTTTAACAGAGTGAAACTGGTTCAAGAGTTTCACATCAATTTAAAGATTTTAAATTATTCTTGTTCAATGAAACATCATAAAAAAATATTTCACCCAGTTACAGATAAGAAGAGTAGAATGAGTAATGAAAAATTTAATTAGCTGAGATCTTCATTCCATATAAATATTGATTATATGTATCAAATAGCAAGTTGATTTGTTAATTATATCCATCTTGTAATGCTTTCTAATCAGTAAAAGCATTTTGGTCCAGATAAAAGCTACTTATAGCAGCTACTGTTAAGGTATTTAGATGTGTCAATTTTACTTACTGTTGCTGTAGGGTCTCCCAAATGCTGGAAAATCAACCCTTTTGGCAGCCATCACACTTGCAAAACCTGATATTGCTGATTATCCCTTTACAACGTTAATGCCAAATCTTGGACGCCTTGATGGTGATCCAACCTTAGGTGCAGAGATGTATTCTTCTGAAGCAACGTTGGCAGATTTGCCTGGACTTATAGAAGGTGCTCATCTTGGGAAGGTAAATGTTTGGTATTCTGCTTACTATTTAATTCTGACCTGAAAGTTGTTTAATTTGAAATTCTATTATTCTTCAGGGTCTCGGTCGCAATTTCTTGAGGCACTTAAGGAGAACTAGGGTGTTGGTTCATGTTGTTGATGCAGCAGCTGAGAACCCTGTAAATGACTACTTAACTGTCAAAGAAGTATGTTTTGCTTCTTTCATATGTTATATTTGTTAAATAGGATAAATTTAACTACTAGTTCAATTAGTGATCTGATTTATAACTATATATTCATAGACTCTTGGTGGGTCTACTCTGAACTGGATGATTAGATACAAATTTGTTGTTGATATCTTTAGGTAACATTTTTCAACTGTAGCCTCTTTCAGGACTTGGGATTAGTTTTTGAGTATATGCTCTTAAAACTTTTTCTATATTGTATTTTGTGTTGGGAAGTGTTAGTTAATTGTTCTTAATGCGTTTTGGCTCATTTCATTAATGAGAAGCATGGAAGCATGGTTGAATGTACTGCAGGTTGAAGAGGAATCTTCAAAGAATTTTAGGATTTAAGTTGTAATTAGTTAACTGAAGTCATGATATTGTGATGTTCACAGGTTTCCTGAATGTGTATTTGGGTCTGTTTTTTGTCTTCTCTTACTTACTGGTTAGTTGTTCTTATGTTCTGACATGGAAAACAGTGGGGTTGTTTTTTGTATGCTTGCTTTTTCTTTTATTATTATCATTTTTATTTCAATATTTTAACCTTATATTAATTATAGGTTAAATATTTTTGCAGGAATTGCGAATGTATAATCCTGATTACCTCAAACGACCATATGTTGTAGTGTTGAACAAAACTGACCTTCCTAAGGTAAACTTGTTTTTATTACTCTTGATATTAGTTTTATTGTGAGCTTTAATTTTCAAATGAAATTCATTTTCAGGCGACGGATAGGATTCCATCTTTAATTGAAGAAATATCAAGAATTGGAAGCGATAGGGCACTTTGTGAGGCAGAAACAAGCTCAGACAATGCTGTTAAACTAAGGTCTTCGGAAGATGGAAATGCAGATATTTCTTCTTCTGGGGTTCTTAATAAAGACAGAAAGGATAAACAAATTGAGGACTATCCGCGACCGCATGCTGTTGTTGGAGTCAGTGTTCTGTAAGTCACTATTGTTTATTTATTTTTTATTCCTGATAAACATCGTATATATCTTTTCAAATTATGAGTTCTGTACCAACATTTTGTTTTCTTTTGTCAGTGCTACCACCATACTTTTACCTGTTTGTTTTGTCTTATAGCTTGTCATTCTTGTTTGAATTTTTTCTGTGCGGATAAACAGTTACTTCCTTAAATGTGTTTTGCTCACTTAAAAACTAATGATAAATACTTTCTGATCTTATTGCAAATTGAGTATCACAAGAAGGAAAAAACCATTTGCTTAAGTTTTTGGGATAAATGATAATTCAATTTGATATCATAGTCATAATGTCTAAGAAGTTTTAAATTCAAAACTCAACAATTCGCTTCAAAAAATAAAAACACATATAATTATCTAAAATGAGCCGAAAAGAAGCAGATTTACATGTGAAATAGAGGATTAAAGCAAATATAAATAAATGATGGATTCCCTTTATATTAATTTAAAATTTTGAAAAAAAGTAGTAATTCAACTCTTGTCATCTTTGTTGGTATAGTTGTTAGGTTTCTCGAATATTTTATTGGATTTTTATTCTTTTGCATTCGGATTGTTGTTCAAGTAGAAAATACAAGGTAAATAATGCCCTTAGTTGTTTTTCAAATATTACCAAAAAAGTTGTTTTTCCAGATAGAGCAGCATTTTTGTTCATCTTAATTATATGCTGATGCTGTTATTTTATGGAATTACCCCATCATATTTTTTCTTTAAGCAGTTTTTTTGTTTTGTTTTTTTTATCAGGAAAGGCATTAGAGTAAAAGAGATGTTGGAGGAGATAAGAGGAACTCTGAGGAAGTGCAGAAATACCACCGAGACGTTGGAATTATGAAACCAAGAGGATTTCGAGGCCACTAAAGCCCCTTGCCTAAGCCCTCAAAAGAAGAAGGCCCAATATAAAAATGATATGTTAAATATGTTTTGTTTATCATATATGTATTTTTGTGTTTCTTTTTTTTGGTTGAAAATTGCTTCATAAGTATCATTATGGGAAAAAANAGAAGAAGATGAAGAGAATAATGAATTTTAATTAAAAAATCTATGTTAATTTAAAAAACGAACTGAAGATGAGTAAGGATTATTTTGAAAATACGTAATTGATTTTTGCAAATACGCTTTTAAAACTAATTTTATGAAAACCAAAATTTTCTCACTGACATATTCTTTCTTTCTTTCCCGTAGAATGTGTTTTCCCTGGGAAGTAGTAACATATTCTTGGAAGATTTATTACAAAGGTGTATTCAGAATTTAATGGATTTAAATGGATTTGTAAATTTTAAAAGAATTAATAGATTTTTATGGAATTTCATAATAAGAATTCATGAAAAATAAGTGGGATTTTATTCAGATTTTTTTATTTATAAAATTCATTTTAAAATTTAATGAAATTTATTAAAATTTATTATTTTTTAAAATCTTTTAAAGTCAATAATTTTTTGAATATTTTTAGATTTTAAAAGACTTCTACAAAGTTTTAATTGAATATATCTAAATTTTAATAAACTTTTATAAAATCTATTAAAATCTGAATTGAATATTTATTAATTTGTATAGACTTATTTCAACTCTAAATTTAATATCATTAGACTTTTAAATTTTTTAAAATTCAACAAATTCTAAATTGAATACACTGTTTTTACGTTTATAGAATTTCTTATTTTAATTAGAATAAATAAGAAACATAACATTAAGAACCAGCTTGATTTGTACAAATAAACATTATTTTGAATACCCACTTCGTGTGTGTATGTATTAAATTAAAAAAAAAATTCTAATTTGTAATTATTGGTGCGAAGTAGTTAAAAACAAAATTCACTACAGAGAAAATAGCACTTTTTTTTTTAGGAAATATCATAACAAATTGGGTTGAGAAATAAAATATAATAAAACAATTTATGCTCATTATTATAAGACAGTGAATCCAGATATAGAAATTTTATGGTCTCTTTGGCCAACATGTTGTATTTGTATTTCCACAAAGAGAATATTATATCATCAACTCATGTATTATATATTATTAATTTTTTCCTCCTGTCATTAAGTTGCATTGACCCGGCTTCTCTTACCATTAGCTCATGCTTAAGTTAGTTAATCGCCATCAAATTATAACTTAACGTATATTAATGTTTAGTTATTCCTAAATTATACAACTATATATGTATGGGTTAATTGCACTTTATTATACTCTAATAAATGTTGCAATTTAGGCTTTAGTTTTAAAATCCTCCGCACTAAGGCCTTGTTTGACATAGTTTCTGGGAAGCCAAAAGTAGCTTTTAAAGTTCAAAAACTGCTTCTGAAAGTATTTAGATAATTTTTTAAAAGTACTTTTGGCCTTTAGAAGTCTTTTTTATCAAAGTGCAAAAATTAATTTTTCCAGAAAACACTTTTAAAAAAACATAAGAGAAGCAGAATTAAAAACAAAAGCTATATCAAACAGGCCTAAGCTTTCTATTACTGATTTAATGCATATTGATCCAAACAAATTATTCAATATCAACCAACAAAAATTATCATATTCAGAATGTTCCACTTAACTCAGCAAATTGTAAAATATTTAATTTACTTTGTAAAAGTCATAGTCCATAGTCCATAATCATATTATGGAAGTTTAAAAAATATTCAATATGCACTAAACCAAAAATAGAAGGGCTAAAACTGAAGGATTAAATTGTAATTAATATCTTGAAAGTAGAGAGTATTAGAATGCAATTAATCTCAAATTTATTTGATTTAATAGATATAAGTAATTTTGGTAGAAAAGCATGAGTAAGTTATATATAGTATGAATTAGGAATTATGAATTATAATCATCTGTTGTGTATTTTATAAAAAGTAATCACCTATAGTGTCTTTTAATTTTTTTTTTTAATTACAAATTGGGAAAAGATGATTCTGTAGAGATTTGGATTTTGATCTAGAAGTGTACTCTTAATGGTTTTGCCATCGAGCCAAGCCTATGAGCACAGCTATTGTGTAAAAACTGTAATTTAACAAAATTATTAATTAATTAGCATTGCCTCAACATTATGTATTGCATTATATACTAATTAAGGCTTTGTTTGATACAATATGGTTTTTTTTTCCATCTAATTGTGTATGATTTGCTTATTTAATTCAAAAAGCATTTTAAATAACTATAAACTTGAAAGGAAAAAAAAATAATGCTAAACTTATTTTATTTTCTAATATAAATTTATTTACCAAAATGATATGGAATAATCTTATAAAGTTCATTTATTATGAATCTAGGGTATTTTTGTTTTTGTCAACTACTAAGATCATGCAGCATCATTTCCGTAAACAAATTTGGTTTAAAAATAGCATTGTGGCCCCCCAAAAAAAAATGCCAAATTGAAAATCATTCCAATTATTATTTTTGATTTGGTGTTTTTGTTTTTTTTTTCTCCTTTTAAATTTATAATTTATGAAAATGCTTAACAAACTACTACCAACTAATGAGGACAAATATTTAATTAAGTAAATAACACATAATTAGGTATAAACATTAAAAGACAATGCGTTATCAAAACAACATCTCAAAAGATTGTTTTGCATTTATAATCATATTATTTATCAATTTTATTATGTGATTAATGAGACATATAGTAAAGTTCTATCCCCTTAGGCTTTGAATATAGTTGAGCTGGCCATGCCTTACAAGTGTCGTTTTTACCACTGATAGTTTTACTTGTGGTTTGTACATTTGCGAAAGACAATTTATGTTAGAGGAATACAGTGTGAATGATTGTTTGTTTCTGTAACCAATTGCATAAATCACTGGCTTAAAGCCGCACCGACATGCAAAGTAGTGGTTAGCCAGTCAGAAGCACACCTTCCTATGCTCTGTATATGGACCGGATGATATGAATTTGTTTTGTTGGATCTTTGACGTTTTAGAAAGTTTGAAAATAGAAGTGAAATTGATTGTTAGTCTTGAAACACCTCAAACGGAATGGAAAAGCAGAGAATTGCTCTTTCCTATTTAGCTCTGGCCAGTTGGCTGGTTGATGAATATAAATGTCTTATAATTAATTTAATATGATTATTAGGATCGCATGGAAATTATTATTTTACAAATGTATGCAAAAACTTGGTTTAAGAGAGTAGGTATGTAAATTAGTTAAATTGGCTAGTACTACATTTTAGCACATGTAGAATATAAACCAAACACTCATAATATAATTTACAAAAAGTTTAAATAAAAATAGTGATTTTTTTTTTAGTTAAGATAAAAATAGTGACTAGGTTTTTCTTTATTAATATTAACGTTAGAGTGTCTCCAATGATTTTTTAGAATTTATGTGGTTTTATTTTTTCTGTTTATGTGGTATAATGTCTATTTAATAGATAATGTCTATCTAAAAGTTATTTTCAGTGGTTACATTTAAAACAAACTAAAAATGATATAAAAGTTAACAAAAATTAATAAAAATAAATATAACTAATGACTTAGACTGTCTATCAGACTTCTAGAAGTAGACAGTCTTCTAGATATCTTTTATTTTTTTTTTATGTCACATCAGTTTAACAGACTATTTAGACAGAGCTATTGAAATTTTTTTTTAAATTAAACTGTCTATTTATCTTATATGATAATTTTTAAAAAATAAAAAAAATCATTTAAAATGCTCTTATGATAGAAAAATTCAAACTCGCTCGGTTCATTATCCGAAAAAAAAAATGTTATTTATTCTTTCCTAGACAGGAAAAAGCAGTACTACTTGTTTTACCCAAAAAAAAAAATAAGTACTTCCTGCTAGTCAATAACATACGAAAGTATCATAAAATTGCCTAGGAATTCGGTTGACCAAAAAGAAAGAAAGAAAAATATTAATACTAGAAGTTCTGGATATTATCAAAAGTCGTTTTTTTTTCTTTAAAAGAAAGAAAAGAAAAAGAAGTAAAAACAGCGTGGAATATAAATAGGGGAGTGAGTGAGGGTGGAATCAGAATTCAGAAAGATTCAGTGAACGCTAATCTTCTTCGGAAAACTCGTAAAAAAAGAGGAGTGGGGCCCAGGAAAATGACAAATGAATCTGAATCCTTTGAATGTCAATGCAATACCATTTAGTATTTAGTGGCTGGAAAGCTCTCCACAACTTCACGGGTCCCAGGAACCCCCACGTATCAACCAGACTTGCTATTTGTCACCCCTCCACCCTTTTCTTTCTATTTTACCATGTGCGCTTCCAATCGGGCTTATCTTCAACCGTTTAACACCGCTCTCTTTCTCTTTCTCTTCTGATCTTCTCTCTCAGATGCAAAATCACTCGCTATTATCCTGAAATTCCATTCCTTCCTTCCTTTCCCCCGAAGCCCGAATATTTGTTTATATTATGCTTCACAAAAAAAAGACAACCAAAAAAAAATAAAAACCTCTTAAATAAATGGGCCCTCCTTGATTGCCACCTGAGCTGGTGTCCAAAAAACGGAGAAAGCCAAGTGTGTAAAAGAGAATAGAACAGTGAGGTTGGGCATGGACACGGTCTGTCTGGTTCATCATGACAAGTATCAGCCCAGCCCCACCAACAGCCACGTTTCAGGTGTGTGTCCCATCCCATCACTACTCTTATAAATACACCCTCCTTTTCTCCTATAAATACACCCGCCCAATTCAACTTATCACTTATCACGATTTTATTTTATTTTATTTAGAAAAATTAACCTTTTTTTGTTCTCTTTGCTTTCTCTGCTTCTTTCCCCTTGTTCTTTGCCCTGCTTTTGCTGCTATGAATGGTGTTGCCGAAAGAAAACAGCAGGTGAAGAAGAAGCCTGCTCAGGCCAGTTCCAGAAAAGGGTGTATGAGAGGCAAAGGAGGCCCAGAGAATGCCACGTGCACTTACAAAGGTGTTCGCCAGAGAACATGGGGTAAATGGGTCGCTGAAATTCGCGAGCCCAATCGCGGTGCCAGGCTTTGGCTCGGCACTTTCGACACTTCCCACGAAGCCGCTATGGCTTACGATGCGGCTGCAAGAAAACTCTACGGCACAGATGCCAAGCTCAACCTCCCTGATTTACCACCCACTAGTACTACTGCTCATCAACACTATCACCCAAATGCAAGTACCCAAATTCTGCCCCACCAAAACACATCAGGTACAAACAATAATACTACTAGCACCAGCGGCGTTTTTAACTCCGCCACCTCCACCCAACTGTATGATAGTAATTATTCCAATGCTCGTTTTCCTAATGAAACCGTGGAGATTGAGTCCCAAGCCAACGGAGACAACAACAACAACGACGACAACGTGGTAATGAACGAACAAGGGGGTGTTGATGGAGGAGTGTGGGGGAGTTTGAACGCCGCTTTGCCAGTGTTCGACGACTCCATGTGGGCAGAGGCTGCTATGTCCATTGACTTCCCGCTAATGGAAGACCATGGAATTTTCGCAGCCAACTTTGTCGAAGGAACTAATGCTTGGGAAGCTCTGCAAACTCCATGGTGCATGTAAACTGGATCCAGACCTGCTGCTCGGAACAACAAACATATATAAAAACCACCTCTTACACTTCTCTCTCTCTCTCTATATATATATGGAGTTTCGCTATTATATGTAGATCATGAATAGGGTAAACAGGGTGTAAATATATGCAGCGCGTGTAGTGTATACATATATACAAACCAAGGTAAACCACACCGTGTGGGGTTTTTCTGGGCGATAGACTGCCTTTTATATATATAGCGTGTGAATATATCTAGGTTTTTTTTTCTTTCCCTTGGGTGTTGGGAAGTAAAAGTTCGTTTCCTGTATAAATCTCTGGAAAAGTGTTTGATGTGATGTATATGTCACTCTGATAAATATGAATAGAAATCGTTGTTGTTTGAATGTCTTTTTAAAAAAATATATATATATATATATTTTTTTGACAGGATATTTTGCCTTTGGTCTTGATAATCAATTTGAAATAATAAACACGATGTCTCTCTTGCGGAAGAAAAAAAAAAAAAAAATTGGATTCTTGCTTTCATTTTTCTGATCGGACGGACCACCAGTATATTTGGTTTTTGATAAATGACCAACCTTTATATGATGTGATTAAAATAGTTGGACGTAACGTCCGCAATAATCCCATATTTTCCAAAAAAAAAAAAATAACCGTCAAAGAATCCCGGTTTCCATTTCAGGTTTGATTCCAAATTTCTGTTCACTTCCAAGTTCCATCCCATCAGGGGCCGTAATTTCTTAGATTGGCGGCTGTCCTCGTATTCTATTTTTCTATTTTATTTTGGGGTTTTTTTTGGCCATTATACACCCAAATGGGGGCTACACGATAGATGCCCATTCTATAGTAGGAAAGTAGGCACAATCTTTGTTGAAGATTTTTGTATATTTTTCCTTTTGTTTTTAATATTTCTCTATATTCTTATTGGGATGTATGAATACATAATGCTAGTGGAGGCATACACAACATAAATAATTATAATACCATGGAGTTAAAAAAAAAAATGAATACATACATTTACACAAATTGGCAAGGAAATTACTGAACAAAGTGATGTGAATCACTGTCCCATTAATAATTTTTTCTAGAGAGTATGTTACTCTCCAAAAATTATTACCAAACGGCTGGAATTGTGATTACCTAACATTCTTCAGAAATGGTATATTCTTAGCTATGTTGAAATTTTTGTTTATTTCCCTTCTTATTTTATATTTCTTCAAGTTCTTATTTGGATGTATGAATACATATTGTTAATGGTGTGGCATACACAACATCATCATATATTATACCATGAAGTAGAAACAAAACAAGCATACATATATATACTTGCACAAATTGGTATGAAAAATTACCAAATAGGTTGTCGTGAATCACGAATGCCTCAATCAGTATGGCTGCAATCGTGATTACACGAGCCTTTTCGATAATGTCTTTTTTTTTTTCGTCAATATTTCCTTTTGTTTCCTAGTACAAACTCAGCAATATTATGAGGTAGGCCATGCTTGAAACTTTGAATCCACCAGGGAAAAGGAAAAAAAAAAATTAGTTGCCCTTGTTTGTAAAAAGAAAATTGTGGAGAAAAGAAAACCATAACATTATAAATGAGAAGAAATGAATAAAATGCATAACGGGGGTTAAATAATCCAATTGCAATTAACATAAATAACCAGAAACAAATCAATTTGATAGAATTGAAAACAAAAATACAATTTTTATTAGGAATTGAACTAAAGATGTCATGCTGTTGTTACCAAACATCTAAAGGGTCTTGACAACATGAAGCCGTTATCATGATGACCGCTAATTATGGAGTATAATCAAAACACACACACACATAATTACATAATTGATTTGTGCTTTTTCTTCTCCTTTGAATGAAATTGTATGTTCTTCTTTCTCATTGGAGCCATTCTAAACTATGGTATGCAATATGTTTTCCTTCTTTTTTGTTGGATTACTATTGATCGATCCCAAAAGTTTAAGTTGTTAGGATGTGACTTATCATACATGTGTTTTATATTTATCTATTTTTATTATTAGACGGAGTTGTTGAGCTTTAAACTCGGAATATTTCAAACTTTTGGCTATAATATCAGGTTGAATTATCATTGATCTCACAAAGTTAAGCTATTAAGAAGTAAATATAATGTGTTTTATATTTATCTCTAACACTTCCATTTCTTCCATAGAATGGGTATTTTAATAAGTGGAGGGCACCTACCAGGCTGCCACAGAGATAGATTAATCACAACTTTGGAAAAATATAATCAGAAACAGATTAAATTCCGAATTACATGTCCACTAGTGTCTTAAATTTGTGGCATAATTAGAAAGAGAAAGTTAACTAGTTTTGCGTTGGTTTAACATAAAAATTTGTTGGAACAATTCAAGTTTCTAAGTAAAGATAGAGAACACAAAGCTGAATTGGAAAAGCCAGAATAAAGCTGAATTGTAGACAAGCTAACATTAGTGTATGATACATATTAATTACCCTGATACTATGAATTTTGCCTAGACAAACTAATCCAACATTTGACATTGTAATATTGACCAAAGAAAAGCCTATGACCGTAAATTGCCTCCGATAATCTATTTCTATTGAACCAGAACATATTGTAAGAAAAGTTATGACATTGCAGAGATCCCATGGTCAAGCCCCTGTCAAAATTGTCTGGAAGCTTACCTTTTAGTCATTTGCAGAAGGCACAGAGCCTCATAACCGAGCCTACATATATCCACGTAGCTTTCATTTTCTTTAAGTATTGTAAAGGATTTTGAATCGTATAAAATTTTCGAATTGTTACATCCATATAAATATACGAAGTTAATATAAAGTTTAAATTTTATGATCAATTTTGGAGTTACTAGGAGTTTAAAACAGGCAGATAAAATATCAAAATATTAATTTGAAATGAGCAAAAGATAAATGATCTCTATATCCCAACTTAAAAATCAACAAGATCAGGAGTGCTATATTTTATTTGATATTCATTGATAACATCTACATTCTATGACAATGTACTCTCAAATGATACCATAAAAGAAGACTTTCTTTCTTAACATTACATCAACAAAACGAAAGTTTAGAAACAAGGTACAAAAGCGAAATCTTGGCTGAGTAACATCTTGTTCTGGACTAATTAACAGCTCTTGGAATTACAGTGCAGCTACTGAAGGTTCTTGAAAGGGTTTCCAGTATCGGTTGTGCAACCATAAAGAATCAGCTTCTACTGCATAGCCATCTTGATTCCTATGCCAACTAAAATACGCATGAGTTCTGTTCTTTATATCAAAAATCCCATGTCCGAAGCTAGCTTCACGGTAAGCTGAGTAGCTTGGCTGTGGCTCTGTCATTCTGCATCAAAAAAATTAGACAAGTTGCAACAAGCAGACAGCTTACAACAGCAGCAGAAGCAATTATAACACCAAATAAATACTAAAATGCTAGGAGCAGCTCACTTACTCGGTCGCCAATCCTTCTAAGTTTCCTCCATCTCCTATTGTTATATAGACCGGAGCAGATTGGTCACTTATGGGATTGCAAAGTCCATTCACAATGTTGTATGCAATGTTTGACACACGTTCCTGTGTTGAAAACATAAGATTGTTCGAATAACATGATCAAAAAAGTTCCTTAACTCTGTTAATTTGTAACCACTGTCACTCTATCTTAACATTACCAATTTCCTTTTTCTTTTTTTCCACTCTATCATCTAAGCATTGAATTTATTAAAACCAGTTTGGAAATTATCCTTAAGAATCTGAGAAAAGAAATTGTTAATGCAAACTGAAAAAGGGAATTGGCCTTTCATTGGATAAATTTGAAACCAAAGGCCTTCACATAGTTTTTCAAAGAAGCTTGGACAGCTAAGCAGCATAGAGTGCAGGACTAAGCATTCAAAGAAAATGAGTCTGACAAGGAGCAAGTTCTTTGAAGTATATAGAATGAGGAATTAAGTCCATCATAATTTGAAAGAACATACTTCAATTCAAAGTAAATGATACCAAAAACGAAACAAAATCCACTTACCGATCGTTCATAGGCATGAACATGACCTGAAAAGACGACATCAACTTTATGCTCAACCAGCCATTTCTCATACATCGCTCTCATGGACTCTCCCTCCATGTAATGATGTACATAACTATTATATAGAGGGCAATGCACAATAACAATAAGCCAGGGTGTCTCTGTTCTGTTCACTTTAGGTAGCTCCTTTTCAAGCCATTTATATTGAGGAGTGTATTTACCTACAAATACATACAGGTAGAGCTTATATATGTCACACATGCACATAATAAAAGTTACATACAGAGAAGCAATTTCAGCTAATTGTTGGACATGCCTGCAAAATTTATAGCCCAGAAAGTTATTCTATTGCAGAAATGGCTATTTAACAAACATCAACTGGCTTAAATTAGCAATATATAAATGATATGGCTCTACATGTAGGAGTATATCAATGGTATGACTCTAAATACTCTAACCTATGAGCAGTTGCTATTGAATGATTTATAGTGACCACTTAAAATTATCTCCCTCAGGTACTAAAAGCTAAGTTTGGTTTCCTCCACCCCAAAAATAACATTCACGTTACTTCCATGAAAGTACAACTACATAACCACCCCAAAATGACAATCAGAAACTAGCAGTGTGAGATATATCCGTACCATAAGCAGAGTATGACGACAGAACTATGATATATGCTGAAGCTCTTTTGATGGAATACCAGAGATTAGATGTACTATGAGCAGCTTTGTACGGCACGTGATAACGATTTGTATACGGCTTGAAGGGTATGGTCTCATGCTGCAACAAAAAATTTATTAGTGGTAAATTTATTCATCACAAGGGGATACAGGGATTCTCAACATTACTACTTAGAAATGCAAAATTGGAGAATGAGAAGAAAGTTGAATTATCAATTCTCCTAAAACTTAACCTATTAGGAGATGGATCATAATTTCTTTTATAATTTTTCTATAATACTCTCTTTTCATATAAACCTGACCTCCTTTGGATTTTTTTGTTTTATCTTTACATGTATTTTTTTTTTAAATTATTGAGTTTTGAACCTAGGATCTTTGGCTCTAGTACAAATAGAATTACCAATTCTCCCAAAAGCTTAGGCTTCATGGAGGAGAATCATTTCATTTATATTTTTCTCTAATAGACTCCAAGCTTCCCTGGGACAATATTTTGAGCCAAGAATTATAAATGAAAGGTAAATTGGCAATAAGATTAGAGGCATACTAGGTGTGGAGCAAAATCAATTTCATGATTCCCAGCAGTTGTAATCCAAGGTTGATAAGCAGCATTTCTCTCTACGAATCTCCCCCACGTATCCCACCTGGCATTGTCATGAAATGGATAGTCATCGGCGTACGAGAGGTCCCCGACAAACAAAACCGTCTGTCCTTTGGCAGGGTTTGATTCATAATGTGCAAGTGTTCTGTTTGAATCGTGAGTTTGACCAAGATCCCCTGCTCAAAAAATGGCTTAGCCATTCATATGGTAGATACTAACCAGATCATCAACAACCTTTAATTTAATAGAAAACTCCACAAACCAAATTGGCTTACCTATAAGGCCAAAAGTATAAGGAACATCTGGACCAACAGCAGGAGGAGTTGTAAACCAAAACCGTCTTGTGGAATTCCCAATCCCAACTTCATAATAGTATTTGGTGTTAAACTGCAGTTTGTTATTAATTTCACTGATTAAAGCAAATATCTAATTGATGAACTGGTTTTAAATTGAAACCAATAAACCAAGAATCAAGGATGGAGGGATTATTAGCAAAATTGCTGACCTCAAGATTGTGAATAGTGCAGTGATGAATGAATCCAGAAGTGTAATTGAAGTACTCGTAAGTAAGAATTATGCCTCGAGCACTGTTCTTGACCTCGCTAGTTTCTGCCCAATAAACCACCGTGGTTGAGCCTGGTTCATCTGGAGTAATCCAAGAAACAATCACACTCTTCCCCACATGATCTCCTTGGGTTATATGAACCTTCATTCAATTCCAAAACCCACACTTTCCAGAATCAAAAAAAAAAAAAAAAAAAAAAAGAGGACCCAAAAAAGCAAGATGTTCATGAACAAGTAGAAGAAAAGGGCAGGGCATTGGTAAAAGCACCTGTTGTGGGGCATTGTAGCCAGGGGGGACTCGGAAAACATCACTGTCTAAGGGCATATCCCTACCTAAATCATCATTTCTAAGGTAACTACTTGTTATTCCACCACTACAAACCTCTGCTATCAAACCCAATACACCAAAACTAACAACAATAATATTTTTATACTTGTCACACTTCCACTTCAACCCCATCTCTCTCTTCCTAATGCACTGCTGCTCAATCTGTTGAAGAAATAAAGCTTGTTTACGGTTAAGAAGTTTCTGCGAGCTGCTGGCAAGGGCACACAAAAATATCTAATAATTCAGATAAAGAAGAAACCACCTTTTGTACCTCAGTCTGAAGTTTCCGACTCCATTGTTGCGAAATTAGAGAGGAGCAAGGGGTTCAGTGGCTGAGACAAGTTGCTGAAGCAGTGTGAGAAATGTATTTGTAAATTGTATGGGCAAAGTAACTGTGCGTGTTTAATACCAGTAGAGGTTGAGTGGAAAGTCAAGAATGCTGTACCTCTATGAAGACACGTGCGGCGAACTGCCCGTCAAAGGCTTCCGATGCTCGCCGTCTGTCCATGCATATCATAATTGGAGCGAACGTGTGGAATACTCAGATTTTCAAGTGGATATTCCACTTTTTAAACCAGGTACGTCTAGGCCTATAATTGGATTGTTAGAGGTGTAAAATTGACCAGATCATATTAGCTTGATCAACCAAAAAAAAGAAAAAAAAGAATGTTACAATCAAAATAACACTTTTTCCATCACAAAAGTGATGTTAATTACGTATATATGTTTCGATTTTTTTTTAAAAAAAAATAATACTTATATACGTTTCCAAATTAAGTTTAAGTTTGCGGGCTGAGATTTAAGGTCCAGCCAAATATAGATAAAAAAGATTAGCCCAATATCGATCAGAAAATAAGGTCCAGCCCAATATATTTAAATACGCGTTTATAGCATGTAAAGAGCCTAGTCAACTTCGAGTTGCCTTGCGGACCTGAAAAAGCATTTGTTCAACATATATTATCTATTTTTCAAAAAAAAAAAAAAACTTATTTTATCCATTCGCTGAATTTCTTTTTTCTTTTTCGATAGGTAAGAAATTTTAAAACGCATCTTAGTACAGTATGAGGGGGGAAAAGAAAAGCATTGGCGAGTTGATTAAAGAGGAAAAATTTATAGGCAAATTAATTTTTACTAGTATAAAAAAGATGACAAAATTTAACTGCATGAATATTTTTCTTTATTACCTAATCTTTGAATTAGTTGTAACCCTTTTTAATTAAAAATATTGGATTGTTATCCCCCACATTAGAAATAAAATAATTGATTTCTATTTAATGGACTCTAAATTCTTTAATTTAATAATAATGTTAACTTTTGTCAAATGTAGCTGATAATGCAAAAATAACGAATTTGTTCATTTAAAAGTTGTGTATGTTTTGGCAAGTAGACTTTGTACTTTTGCAATATTCTTTTCTTTATTCCACCTTTGCCGTGTGCTCAAACTCTACCTGAAATACGTTAATTTAACTCCTGGTTAAATGATTCCATTTAGGATGGATCATATATTATATGGACCATTTCAGCATAGCAAACGACAGGACGACACAGTCTGAATAGTAAATAGAAATTATAGAAACTAGTTCGGCATTGTAAGCATCACCAGAACTGGCTTTTGTACTGCAACATTTGGTATACCAAATCATGGGTTTTCTCTGCCGTCCTCCTAAATTAGGCCAAAACATACACTCATAAACGTCCAAAATCATGGGTCAAACTTTGCAATACGTCAAATAGAAGCCTTCTACAACCAAAATGGACTTATTTATGACAAATGCTCATTGCAGTTAGTGCTGTGCAGTAAAAGCTAGGAATAGTTCCTTAGTTTCGTCAATGGAGAAAATTGCAGAAGTAGCTCCTAGTGGTCCGTACGACAAGTCCTTCACTCACCCTTCTACAGACAAAAACAAGCAAGGAGAAGACTATAAACAAGTTGAGGAGGTAAAAATATTATATTACTACAGAAGCAAGTCAATACGGCAATGAGTTTTCTCTAATTTGTATCAATTTAACGTTTAGTATTTTGAGAGGGTTATTTGCAGGAAGAAAATCTGCTGGTAAGCAATGGATGCGTGGATTTCAGAGGCAGAATTGCAGTAAAGAAAACAACCGGAGGATGGAAGGCCTCATCGTTTATCATAGGTCGTTTAATATTTATATCACTTTTTTTTTTTTTATATTAATAACATTCTCATAAATATGGTTTTTTTTTTCAACAAATTGTAGATAGAATCCCAAAGTAGAATTTTGTTTGCACACTTGTAACACCAATACGTTGGTTAATTTGCAGTGAATGAAGTGGCGGAGAGGCTAGCGTTTTTCGCAATAGCGGTGAACATGGTGGCTTACTTGGTGCTTGAAATGCGACAATCGCTACCAAGTGCAGCCACCCATGTCACCGATTGGATTGGTGCTGCATATATTCTTACAATTCTTGGCGCATTTCTTGCCGATTCTTACTTGGGCCGATTTAGAACCATCATCATCTTTTCTTGCGTCTATACAGTGGTAAATAATCAATTAATTAATTAATTAAAGGGGTGGATTAATGGGATTTTAAATTCTAATCGACTGGAGCAGGGAATGGTCCTGCTGACACTTTCAGCCTCCATAGACAGCCTGCGTCCACCACCATGCACAGCCCGCCCGTGCAAGAAAGCAACGGACGGTCAGACATTATTCCTTTACGGTGCGCTGGCACTTATAGCCCTGGGAACTGGTGGTATTAAGCCCTGCGTGTCCACCTTTGGGGCTGACCAATTCGATGAGAATGACCAAAAAGAAGTCCAAAAGAAATACGCATTCTTCAACTGGTTCTTCTTTGCCATCAACATGGGTGCTCTCCTTGGCATCACAGTTCTGGTTTACATACAAGACAATTATGGATGGGTCTGGGGTTTCGGAATCCCCACGGTGGCCATGTTCTGCTCCATTTTCATTCTTGCCGCTGGGGTTCCGTACTATCGCCATCAGAAGCCCATGGGAAGCCCGTTTACTAGATTCCTTCAGGTCTTGGTTGTCTCCTTGAGGAACCATTTTGCAGGAGTTGAGGTGGGCCGTGGAGATGAACTCTACGAGGTGAGGACCCAGGAGTCCGATATCGTCGGCGCTAGAAAGCTCACTCACACTGCACAGTTTAGGTTAGTCGATTGCAAGATTTGTGCTTATTTCATTTTATGCTAAGCGCTCCAATTAGAAATTTTAAAACATAACCTAAAATGTTTTTTCACGGTGCTTTTTTTTTAAAAAGAAAAATTATCTGCTTTAGTAGTTAGATGAATGTTCTGCATTCACGGATCATGGGCCTTATTTGGGCCTGTAGTGCATAGCTTCCAAATAGATTGGGCCAGAGGGTTATGAAATTGAATTATAAAATATCTAATTTTCTCTGATCCGCGATGCTTAGCGGTCACAAACGACAATAAATACTCTAGGTATGTGATAAATTCTTTTATTAGCTTACATTGAAAAATTCAAATGATGTTGACTTAGTTAATATGCGCTTGCTGATAGGATAAAAAAAAAAAAAAAAAAAACTCAAAAAACTATATGCATTATTATATAGAATAAGAGAAACAAGAGAAGTTGATCCTTTAGTTGTATGTCTCTTAAGATTTTTGACATTCGTAAAGATTGAAGTGGTAATAACCCAATTTGGTAACTGGAATCGATAAGGTTTCTAGACAAAGCAGCAGTGATGATAACAGATCCAGAAGAAGACCTGACGATGAATAACCGGTGGAAAGTATGCACGGTGACCCAGGTGGAAGAATTCAAATCCTTCATAAGAGTCCTACCGGTGTGGGCATCCACCATAGCTCTCTCAATTTCATTCTCTCAGCTCTCCACCTTCTTCATAAGCCAAGCCACCATCATGGACCGCAAGCTCGGTCCTCGCTTCCACATCCCAGCCGGGTCGGTGCCCGTATTCAGCGTCATCAACGCCCTCGTGCTCGTCCCCTTGTACGAAAAACTGATGGTCCCCATCCTCCGCAAACGCACCGGCCACCGCCGCGGCATCAGTTCCTTACAGCGAATGGGAGTGGGGCTTTTCGTCTCCATCTTCGCCATGGCCTCAGCAGCTCTGGTGGAGAAGAAGCGCCGAGACCACTCCGGCCCATTAAGCACGATCAGCGTGTTCTGGTTGCTTCCTCAGTTCTTTCTCATTGGCACTGCTGAAGTGTTTACTTACGTGGGGCAATTGGAGTTCTTTTACGACGAATCTACTGATGGCACGCGCAGCATTAGCAGTGCTATGTTTCTCAGCGAGATTGGGATTGGAAGCTGGCTGAGCACTGCCACTGTTAAAATCGTTGAGAAAGTGAGTGGTGGAGAAGAGAATGGGTGGCTGAGGAATGATTTGAATAAGAGTCGGCTTGATTATTTCTATTGGATATTGACTGCTATTAATGGAGTTAATTTCATGCTGTATTTGTGGGTGGCTTGGCTTTACAAAGGCAGGACTAGTCGCACTGGGAATGTGCGGCCTATTTAATAAATTATAAATGGAATGCAAATTGTTCCGCGGTATTGCTAAATTTATTAATTAAAAGCTTGTTTATTGTTCTCAAACTTAAAAGTCGATCTCTTTCCTTTTACAATTGATATTAGCGCTAAAATTTTATTCTCTTGATTTGTTTAAGGAATATTAATTAGAAAGAAAATATATATTTACCTAGTTAAGGATTCATTAATTAGTTTGAGTTGTCTTGGCAATTGGTAGAGACTTAGATATATCTAACTAGTTATGTGATAAATATATTTCTCTTAGAGAAACATATATAATTCACATAAAGAATTCAGAATTAAATAATCGATGTTAGAATATTTAATGAAAATATATTAAAATGGAAACAGAATGGATGTCATTGACTCATTAATATCATGATATGTACCTAGACAAGGATAAATAAAGGTGATTATAAAACAGATGCTTTTTTTTTTTTTTTTTGATGAAAATAAAACAGATGCTTTTTAGAGGAAAGGTAGTTATGTGATAATTATGTAAGCCTAGTAATGAATACCCTAAAATGATGTGAGATCTTGTGATTATGGATTTTTGTCAGCACTCTAGCGTACGTTTCCCACCGGACAACAACTAGCAAAGCAAATAGATTATAGCTAGATGTACCTTGGGGTATCTGATAGTTTAATTTTGAAAAATGTTAATTATCATCATTGTTGATGGAACATGTTAATTTTTGTGTTAATTTGCAGTGTAAATGATTTTTGTGTCAATTTGAAGAGTAAAGGCTGGACCCACATCTACTATTTAAGTTTGAATTTTAATATTTGTCATCGTAGATATACACGATGATCATTAGTGGATCACTGCTAATGTAACAATCATATGTATTGATTTTTTTGGATGAATTTACAATTATATATTAATTGGAGTAGTAAATTAATTTTTTTATTTTTTAATCTTAAAACTTTAATATGAACAAGCCTTCTAAATTATTAGTAACTAGTCTTCACTGGAATAGCTCAATAAAAGTCATTGTCATTGTTAATTTTCTAGAACAATGACTCGATCAATTAAGTTCGGATTCTTTTGCTTCTAATATAAAAATAAAATAAAAAATAATTACCAATTAAATTATCACTTAATATGTAGGTAACATATAGACTTTACTGATGCTCTATTACCAGTGAGGACAGTAATATATATATAGCATTTTTCTTTAAGTATTTGGTTCAAATACTTGCTTCAAATATTTTTTGGTTCGTATATGGCAAATGCTGTAGATTACAAATCTTTGATTACTAGTTTACTACTTTACCATGCATCAAAGATATTGGGGTGACATCTAAAAAGTTAAAATTAATACACAAAAAAAGAAGAAGAAAAATTATTAAAATTTGAAATCCCTAACATCTTCAGTATAAATAAAATATATAGTTAACATTTCTCATGATGAGGATTTTATAGTTAACATTTTCTTCCTTCTAACCTTATGTATACGTTTATTTTATTTTTTGGAAAAGAAGGGATCAATTAGGAGTAGAATTTTTTAAGTTTATCAGCCGAAGAAGATTTATTTATTTATTTATTTATAAAACTCAGCCGAAGAAGATTGTTATTATGACAATGTCTTAAAAAATTATTTTCCTTCATGCAGCAATATGATTATCTGACTCTTTGATATATAATATGCCATCTAGAATACCATTTGGTTCAGCCCTCATCCAGCACATACAGTTTAAATAACTTTAGAATTAATTTAAATTTAGGATAAATATATATTAGTATTTCATATATACATGGTTGTTCAGATAAAAGATCACGTCGTTTCTTGCACCTTATGGGCAAACAAATTATGAAATCTTCAACAGTGACAAAATTGGAATCTAGTGGAGCTTCGGTGACTCCGGCCCGTCTGATATTTTGCCAACATATATGTCCATGTATATGGGCATGATTAAAACGAAATGAATAGATTAAGTTGGGGGACGATTTTGATTCCCTTCCGACAGAAATGATTCGAGCTGAGTAAGATTATGATGGCATTGGCATTGTAGATATATCGGCATGCTTGGCCAACTTTAGCACCAAATAATAGTGATTGCAAGCTGGGAAACCCAGTGGGTCCATTCATTTCCATGCTACATTATCATATCAATATTAATTAACGAGCTATAAATTCATAATTGTGCAATTCTTTAAATATTTCTTCGGAAACCAAACCATAAAATTAACATACAGAAGCATATCGGATTTTCAGACTCCGAGGCCCACATAAAAAGTGAGAAATGATCTTCATATTCATCCCCCCTCACAGAGATCTCCTTAATTTTTCAAACTCCCCTAGCTACTGATAATAAAGCGACTGCCAAAAAGGAAAGGAAAAGAAAAGAAAAGAAAATTTCATACACACACAAGCTTTCTGATATAGGGCGGTACTTTTTTTTTTTTTTTTTTTTTAACTTTCAAGGCCAAAGCTGTAGTTAAAAATGCAAAAGTTAGGGCCTTGATGGTTAAACAGTTTCTGTGGAAGAAGGAAGGAGTGGCTGATTGAGAGGGTTCTTGATTTGGGATTGTGTCCTGATGCTGGATTGCTCTGGTCCTCCTGCGGACTGAATCGCTGCCTTTTCCAACTGTGCAAACTTCCTTTCTTCGCTTTTGCCCCACAAAACAAGGTACAACCCCACTATGATCAGCACCGCCCCAATGATCCTGAACCATAATTCACAAAATTAATAATTAATTAAAATGTCAAATGTCAATTTGCCAAAACATAATGTTCTGCATCAATTATATATAAAACTTTCTTTATGATCAAAATCTGCTGGCTTTGTAATTAGCTTCTCTGGTTCGTCTAGGGGCGAAAATATTTTTATTATAATCATACGGTTGGGGACCTGGTTGAGACAATAATAATGCTGATGCAGGAGTGATGATGATGAAGACCAAAGACAGAAGAAAAACAGATAATTTTCAACGGTGGAGATTAATTACTAGTAAATATAAAATAGAATGATCAAAAGGGACCCACCCTCCCAAGTAGAACTGTTCGCCTAAAGCAGCGGAGGCCATGATAGCGACAACGAGAGTTTGAACAGGTTGATACACAGCTACGAACACTGGGCCTCCTCTGTCAATGCACCATATCTGTACAGCGAAGGCTATCCCTGATGCTACCACTCCCTGCAATACAATACATTTCCATTTTATTATTAAATTCCAATTTAATCCAAAACTATTCTCATTTCGCTCTCAATCCCCAACGCCTCCACCATTATTGCATAACAGCTTTTTTTGTCGTCTAATCTTATACCTAAAAAGTTTTGAGGGGAAAAAATATAATTAAGTGATCTATGAGCTTTACACAAGTTATATTATATAACAGTTATCAAAAAAAAAAAAAGTTATATTATATAAAAAAAAAAAAACTCAGCCTTATCATCCGGTACTTCGTTGCACATGAACAAAGTGAAACTTTTATTTCTGATAAGATACTTGACAAGACTTTTCACAGTGCTAGTCCAACCCCAAGATTGCCAGCCCTCCTTTCTTTGGCTTTGGCAATTTTAATTAATTTTTTTCCCTTTTCTCTTTTGGTAGGCTGACAAGATACTTTAACAAACAAAGAAAACTGCACATATTTATATAGTAATATGTATACCAATTAATTAACTAGATCATATTTCCAAAAGAAAAAAATAGATCAAGGAAAGAGATAGACATATAGATAAGTTCATGCATGTTCCTACAAAAGCATGAGTGGCTTGAAGAAGTATCTAGAAAGATTAAGCTTGAGTTTGATCTTTGCTATTAGACAAGTGAAGTCCTTTTCTTAAGAAATCGACAAACTCATAGAAAAGAAAGAGGGAAAACATTTAAAAAATGAAAAAAAAAAATATCAGTTTCTTTGCAATTACTGGAGCGTGCTCCTGACGCTCTATGAACTCAGGACGAGCGTGTTCCTGAGTTCTTGCAACTGAAATTTGAGTAAAAAAGGTCTAAACTTTTACTTTGACTGCTCACTTCCCCAGTTACCCATTCAACTTCACGCTCCAAGTTATAACTATAAAAAAATCAGGAAAAATACATCCAAATTAAAGACCTTCGATTACATGTAATCGATCGGAGGTTTGGTGGACAAAATTAAAATTGATTCGTAGATAAAAAGAGAGCGATAGGTTAAAGGGCAGTTATGAGGAGTTTAATTTAGTAGGCGTTTGAGGGAGTAAAGAGTCTTACCGCGTACAAGATGCTGAAGACCTCGCCACCGTTGTGGAAGATCCAAGCCTGTGGGTCTCTCTCAGCAAGAGCAGCAATAATGACAAACTGAATGAGGCCAAAGAAACACGTATAGGAGGTGACAGAGAGGCGAGCCGGGTACTTCTTGAGCACCGGAGCTTGCAAGACCAGCCAACCGGACCAGGAGAGGCAGTGGCCGATGAGGTAGAGACACCCAAGAGTCCAGCTCTTGCCATTTGCATCTCCTAGCGACGGAAACATCGGTGCACCCCCGCCGCTCTGTACGGGTATTGGAGATGGGCTGTATATGGTGGGTCCCTTGTACAGCGTGATTACTGATGCTCCGGCTACGCAGAATATCGTTCCCACCACCTTTCCTATTCCGTCCTTTCGGTTTAGTCTTACTTTTTCTATCCTGCATTTACAAAACCCCAATTTTATTCCTGTTCTTATATACTTGTATGTGAGTAGGTTAGAAAAAAAATATAAATGATAGGAAGTTAGATTTTCTATCAATTTAAACAATATTTATCAGCTTAAACATTTAAAAATAATAATTCAATTTAATATCAAAGTATAAATCTTTATAATTGTAACTTTGATATTCAAAAATTCTATTTGAAAATTCAAAATGAGTTAAAAAAAAAAAAAAAAGTCTGCATGTTAAAAAAATGATAATCTATTTTCTTAAAGCTTTTTAATTAAGATCGATAGGTGCTAATTGAACATGGTATACTATTTTGTATTTATGTTTTAAGTGAATTTCTTTGCGCAAGTATATGTGAGGTAGAGAATGCTTCTTTGCTTACCGGAGTACGGCTGCCATGAGAAAGGTAATTGCAGGGACAGAGTTTTGAATTGCTGAAGCGAAGGTCGGGGATGTGTTGTCCAGTCCCAGCAAGTAGAACCCCTGGTTTGCTGTTATTCTGTAACGATAATATGTATATTAAAGTGTGACAGCTTTTTAATTTTGAAGAACTAATACTCTCTTCCTTAAAGTATATTTTTCTTTGAGCGATTTGCATTATTTAATATTCATACCCAACAAGCGCAAGGAAGAAGAACTGGACAAGGAAATTTAGGGTAATTGCAGGCCTCTCCTTCCTAATAAGCAAAATTAACAAGTAGAAAAAATATATATGTTAAGGTTCACAAACACAATAGAAAATAAAAATAAAAAATAAAAAAGGTGAGAAATTAAGTATTGAAGTTTGATGGCGATGTACTTCTCTAAGAAATAGGCAAAAGGAAGAAGCAGAAGCAAAGCGATGACGTTCCTGTAAACTGGAAACACAAGCTTGCTAATTCCCATATTAAGGGCAGCCCTAGAAACAACATGGAAACCAGCATAGCCAAACTGCAAGGCCAACATGGCCCCGTGCAGCTGGAGTCTTTCAGGAACGGAACACCACATTCTCTTTGCAGAGGTAGAACCAGGATCAGCCATTGAAGAAGCTGATTAAGAATTCACTTAATTAAGGCAAAAAAGAAAATTAGAAACCAAGAAGAAGAAGAAGAAGATAAGTGATGAGGTGTAGGGGAAGAGTAGGGCTGTATAAATATAGATAGGGGAAGTGACACTGTGAGGGAAAATAAGAATTAAGGTGGAGAGAGAGTAGACCCCACAAGGGCACCTAAAATGATATTTTGTCAACTGTTGTTAACCTTCAAATGTTTTTGGTTGTCTCCCACATTCTTCTCTCTCTATTCCCAGTTTCCCACAATCCCCCTCTTATTGGTTTTTTCGAAAACCACAACCCTTTCTTCTTAGCTGACAAGACAACCCCATCGCACTAGCTAGCTACGTGAAAATTATTTAGAAGAGAAAAGGAAAATTAAAAGAGATTATAATTAAGTGGGTAAAATTCAACTGCATTTTTAAAGTTTAATTTAAATTAAAAGTTTAAATTTTTGATTTTATTACCATATGTAATTATTAATATTTTTTTGTTTAATTGTTATTAAAAAATTATATTTCAAATCAAAATATAATAATAATAATTATATATACATTACATAGTTAAAACTTTTAAAAATTTAATTTAAATTTTAAAACCTGCATGTAAAATTAAGCTTAATTAATAATAAAAAAGAGAGGAAGAGAGTTTGTGTTTTGGAGCCATGCCAATGGCATTAATGATGATAATTGAGGGAGAGGGAGAGAGAGAGAGAGAGAGAGGCTGAGCCGCCATTGATAGATAGCGCGCACGAGGGGGAATGTGGGTACCCCATGCCATGCGTTCTCATCCCCCATCAAAAGCCTTTAACCCCACCACACTTTGCACACACTACTGCTACTATTTTTTTTTTTTTGGAAACACCCTAGTCTACCACTATTACTCACCCTTTACATATTCCTTGTATTTTTCTTTCACCGTTATAATTTTATAAGGGTCTACTTTTTCTTTTTTATATCTTTATTTTATGGTCAGCCTACTTTACAAAAATAAAAAATAAAAAATTTCTTCTTCTCTAAGGCTCTATTTATATATTTTATACAATTAACGTCCGCCGTATAGCTTTAGCAAGATGCAATCATTTTATTATTTATTAGCAGAGATTTTTTTTTTCTTTTCCAATTTTGCTCTAAAAAAAACGATATAGAAATCGTATAATTAATTATTGCTGCTTTAATTTCCTCCTATTGCGTTTTCTTTTTCATCAATATAATGAAAGCATTGTGAGAATTCATGTTCATTATTCGTTCACCTTATTGTTCCACTTGCACCACCATCAAAAAGAAAAAGGTCTAGTTTAAAGTCTACTTCGTGACGTTTCACCGCAGCAGAAGTTGAGATTTGAACATTGCCTTTTCTTTGAAAATCAAAGACGCATCAAATAAAATATCATCTAGGTTAACAAAAAGAAAAACCAACCATCAAAGGATTAAGATTATAGGATTTTTTTTTTTTTTCTGTTTTAAAACTTTTGGTAGAGGGTCCACCAACTGTTTGAGAAAATGAAAAAAAGATAGGGAAAAAAATGGCAGGCACTTAGGTAGAGGACCATAGTATAAAAAAGTAGCAGCCAACAGGAGGAATCCATCTCTTTTCGGCAACCCTTTTGTAATATAATAAATGAAGAAAAATTAAAGGTTTAGTTTAAGTTAATGAATTGCAATTACAGGAGGTGTTTTTCTTTTATCTTTTTGTTCCGTAAGATGTTGATGTTGATCATCTAGCTAAACAAGCTAATGAAGAGCAATTCCACTAAGGTTTCCACTGTGATGGTTAGGATCAATAGCGGGCTATGGTTCTGATATCAACCACTTCACTTTAAGAGACAGGTTGCCCCCCCTCAATTGAGACCTCCATCATTCTAAATTTCGAAGAAAGGAGTACTGCCTGCCCAGGAAGAATATATTTTAGTCTTTTGATCGTTAAAAGTGTTTCTCTCTTGCTCCAATATGCTTTTTATATAATAATAATAACGTATAATATATAGTATAAAAAAAAATGGGTCTTGGAAGAGGACTGGGTCTGACCCGACCTGCATGAACCGGTCGGATACCATCCTGACCAAGCCAGTTGTGATCTTAATTGCATTTGCCCAGTTTTTCCTCCTCTTTTGAGTCTAATAAGTACATGCCTGACAGCTAAATTAGATTTGTTATGCACGAGAGAATCTTTGATAGCCAGTCTCTTTGGTTGATAGAACTCTGACTGACTCTCTGCACATTTTGACTCTTTAAACACTTTTCTTTTCTTTTGAAAAAAGAAAGAAAGTATTTATTGTGTTTTTTACCTTTGGGAAATTCCATTTTTCTAATAGGAAAAGGTTAAAGCAAATGGGTCTTTTCTTCTGATCCTTACGTCCATACTTTTTTTGGGGGCTTTGGCGCAGAAAGAAAAAGATCCCAATATATTTAGTGGGGTTAATTTGATTCAATAGTATGTTCTTGCCTATATATAAAAATAAAAAAGAGTAAAGGAACCCAAATATTCTTGATATGCATCCCGTAATGGTTATAGCCTCGTAGATCTTTTCTGCTCTGTCTATATATAATTTTTTATTTGAACTTTTAAATTTTAGTACGAAATAAATAAAATATATATTGGAGAATAGGAATTTACCAAAAAAATATAATGGAGAATGGGAAGCTACGTGCGTACGTAGATGGTGACACCAACATTACATGTGCATCAAGAACACGTGTCACAATGACAGCTCGGGTATGGTCCAAATTCCGTGCTACCGGCAGGGTTCGAATCCACAGGCAACCACGCTTGTAATTGTAATTAATTTCGTACAACCACAGGGGCTAATGGCTTTGGCCTTTTCACGTGGCGTGGTTTCCATAATTAAGATGTCTATCTAACAATATGAATTTAAATAAAAAGTGTTATATGAAGCGGTTGTATTATATTATACGTATTATTTTTACATAAATATTATTATGTATTTGATAAGTAGTTTATTATACAACATCATTCATATAATAGTTGGATATAAAAAAAATTCTATTTTAAAAGCTCATAAGTATAATTACATTCAAATCTTTTCAAAGTTGCCTCAATCATGGGGTTGGTCTATTGACTTTTAAGAAATTTCAATCAAAATAAACAACATTCTAGTTATCAAAAAAATAAAAATAAACAAACAGAATTTTAAATTCTTAATAGTCAATAAACTATTAAGAATATGTCACTGTTGTCTTTAAAAAATAGCCTAATAACAGTGTCTACACTCCACTGTATGTTTATCAAACCGAAATATATCCTAAAGGAATGGTAGCACCACAATCCCCCCGCATACATGCCATGGAGGCGGAGGGAGGCAGATTCGGAATAATCTTTTCTTTTTTTCTTTTCTCTTTTTTAGAATTTGCCCCTCCCTCTTGAATTATTTGCAGAAACTTGGGTTTTATTTCCTTTTCTTCTTTCGATGGAACTTCCTCTCTAAATTCTTCTTGAGGCCTTATCTTTTATTTTATTTTATTTTTATTCTTATTCTTATTTATTATTACAACTATCATTTTATAAACCGGGCCGGCCATTAAAAAAAAAAAAAAAACCGTAACATAGGCATATGCTTGGAACAGAAATAGAAAAAAAGAAAAGGTTTCATCATACAATTTCAGAGTATATCCCTCAAAAAAATAAAAAGTGTTATTCATTTGTTTTATATTGAGAGTATCGAGTAAATTTGTTTTAATTAAAAACCTTAAAACTTTTCTTGGTTTTGCTATCACTCTTCCTAGTACTGTGCTAGCTCAATTATGAGTTACTTAAAATATTAATTAACGTGCATGCTAATAATAATGGTGTTTAATGAGCAATAATATTACAATAGTACAATAGTGAAAGGGAATTACAGAGGTTAACAAGATCAAATAACACTTACGTGAAAACACCATGATTATAAACCAAGAAAAATTAAGAAGCACCAATAATTATCAGGAAGTTGAATAAAAGCACTCGAAATCGTCTTCTCCAAGTCTTAAATGCGAGTTGAAAACTTTTTCCCCAACAATCTTAATACTTTTTCTTCTTGTTTTTCAATTAGATACTCGTTTTCTTCAATCAGAATGGTATATTGTCCCGATCGGTGGGGCCTAGCTGCTCAAGTCAGTTGAGCTTCAGTGTTGGGTTTGGAGAAACCTCACAGTTTTTTGAAGTAGGGTTTTAATTCAAATTGTCTAAAAATTCAACATAGTGGTCCTTAATTTCAGCTCTTAACGTACTTGTTGCCTGTTATTGGGTAAACATGGATCACTAACAAAGCTTGATAAACCCCCCCATTGACCCCTACTAGTGGGTCATTTCATGAATGCAACGTTACGAATAGGCTCACTTACCCAACCCTTAAGTGACAGATGCAAAATTATAACAAAGCTAAATAAAGTAACTAAAATGAAACATGCATGCACAGACCGGCCCTGTTGTCAAGTATTCAAATCTGACAGGAAATTAAGGTAGCTAGAGAGAAGCTTGTATATGAGGATAACAAACTTAATTAAACGTATCGACCATAATTGTTTATTGGTATCAAATATTATTTATTAGAGATAAAATATAAAAGAGATGATGACCCACCTTCTATAAGCTTAAGCTTTTAGAATCAGTAGTAATTTAATATAGTATCAGAGCTGAAAGACTTAATAGTCATAGGTTCAAAACTCAATAGCTCCACCTAAAAATAAAAATATGTGTGAGGACCCAAATGAGCTCAAAAGAGACCGGATCAAAAAAATCACATGTAAAGACCCAAATAGGCCTACACGTGAGGAGAAATATTAGAGATAAAATATACAAGAGATAATGATTCATTTTCTATAAACTTAAGCAATGCAATTTTGTTTTTTTTGTTAAGCATCGTAAGCTGCTTAATCTTGAAGAATTAGAGCATTATAATGGCTTCATGGATTGCTATCTATATGGATAATAACACAAAGGTTAAAAAGGCTTGCAGTCCATGTGGCATGAATGTTCATTTAAAAGACACTAGCTCAACTGCAAAAATCAATTTCTAATAGTTTTATCTAAATTCCAATTAAATTTAATTTTTCCTTTTAAAAAATAATAACAATTGATAATGATGTATCTATTAATTTTTTCCTTTCAAAAGATAAGACTATATTCTTGAAAATTAATGTTTTATGAGTCACACTGTCTAATATAGCCTCTTAATAGACAATTTTCTTGAGTGTTTAATTTTTTTTTCACATCAGCTTCATGTATTTTTTAGATAAAGCCATTAGTTAGTTTTTTGTTTTTAAAATGGATGTCTATATTTATACTATGGATAATAGAGATAAAATATAAAATAAATGATAACTCATTATTTATCAGTTTAAACTTTTAGGATCAGTGATAATTCAACTTGTTATTAGAGCCAAAAAGACATAGCGGTCATCAAAAACAAAAATATATATATGTATACTCAAAATAAACTCAAAAAATGCGGGAACAAAAATGCATATATATAGACCCATATGTGCCTACACGTAACAAAAAATAATAGAGATAGAATATAAAAGAAATAATGAATCACTTTCTATCAGCTTAAGCCTACATAATCATTGCATCTCCATGTGAATTGCTCTTTATGTGTTAAAAAAATTGACATTGTTTAAATGGTAATATTCATAAATAATATTTATGGTTATTAATCAATTATATATTTTATTAAAAAAATTAAAAAAAAAAACTTACTTTTCAAGAAGAATTGTACTTTTTAAAAAAATTTATAATATCTAACAGAGCTTTTAAATCTAAACATTTACCTTGGCTATTGCTATAGGATATGATTTTGATATTTATTTTAGATATTATCAAAAGAGAAAAATATTTTTAAAATATTATTCATTATATTTATGAGATATATTAATTTTCAGAACTCGCCATTGAAAACGCTTTTAGTATTTTTTTTTCTTATCTTCTTTTTTTTTTTCCATTGCTTATCTTTACTAATTATTGATCTAATAGATAATATCAAACCATTTTATCAATAAAAAAATTAAAAATAAATAACTTCAGTTTAAATATATTTCAAATGTTAAAAAAGCAATCATACACAAGCATATAAGGAAAACAAACAGAGAATCCATGGATCCGACAGAAATGATATGAGAACTGTGGCTCACCTTAAATTAGTCCCACTTATTGGACAAATGGGCTCCATGGTATAAACTAGACGGATCCACAGATGGACTAAAAGGGGCCGATTGCCCCACTGAGTTTTCTGGAAACTTTTAGTTCTTTGTTTTTGTAGTTTTTTTTTTATAATAAAAATAAAAATAGTCCTCGATTATTCAAAATCCGGGTATCTCCTTTTTCTAGTTCATAATGTAGGCTCCAATCTCAAGTTATTTTTCTTCTTAATTTGGGTTTACTATTGCTTGCTAATGTTTATTTATATATATTTTGTTTTCTTCCAATTTCCTTCCGGAGTCGAATTATGTCTCTCTTCTACAAAAATTAATACTACAGTTAATTAAATTTCTAGTAGAGCAATGTCTTATTGTTTTGTATATATCTTTGTTCCCTTTTGTTTGGTGGGTGGTGGGGAATACGGTAATCAAGGTTTGGGGCTCTCTTTGCAAACTTCCAAAAGGGTATCGATTCACGTAGAGAATAGCCTGTAGGTTTAGGTTAGGTTTGGCATTTCCTCTTAATTCCTACTTACCAAATGAGATAATGATTTTTGCACTTCTCCCCAAAATATGTTACTTTTTAGGTATAAAAACGCAACCATACCAATAATGTACCTCCATAGATATGACTTCGAAAAATGACATTGGAGAGGGTGAGAAATACTGAAATAGAACCAAACCCAGTTGCCTGCTTTGGGAAGATCTATCTAACTTTTTGTGATTTGGAATTTTTTTATTTTTCTAAATTTTCGCTTGAGCTAGCAGATAAAACCCACTAGGGGTGATCTTTACTGCTTTTGTTTGGCTCTTTTGGCACATAAAGTGATTCCACCCACCGCAAAGGAAAAGACTGAGAGACGAAGATATTTGGTGAAATTAGTTTTCACAGCGAGATTTTTTAATACTAATTTATAAATAAATATTATGTATCTATAACTTAGTAATAAATTATTTATTAATAGATCAATATTATTTATTATAAATATATTATTTATGAACTAATATTATTTATTTATGAGTTAATATTATTTATTTATAGATCAATATTAAAAAAAATTAGATTTTAAAGTCCTTGTATTGCAGAATTTTTCCGTTTTAGAGGAGTATTACATGCATGTTTATTGATTGGATGGGGTAATAGTAAAACTTCATGACTTGCGTGCTAAATAGTACCATTCTATTTTAAGTCATTTGGTTTCCTCTTTTTTGACGGGGAATCCTTTGTTATCATTCGGGTCCTTCATACATATTGACTAAACCCCTCATTAATTTTCCTTTTGACAAATTCCCTTAGTTAATTTAAATGGTAAATTTATTTATTTATTTATTACTTATTTTTTATTAAATATAAAATATAAAAAATATAATAATTTATTTTTTATTAATTTAAAATTTTAGTAATATTTTAAAATGGTATGGAATCTAAAAAATTTAACAATCATATATTCGAAATTCAACAATTGTATACAGATGAGGCAATCGTATTAGAAAAAAGAACTGTCACTAAAAATAATTTTAATAATCCGGATTTATTTTTACTGATAATCTATGTAAAATTATTTATATATATGTACGAGTCGTCATTGTCATGTTTTAGGATTTGTATGCTTGATTAATAGCATACTGTTGAGGATCATTCTCATTCGTCCCAATCCAGACCTTATATATATTTGACTCATTCATCTTCATCTACTAAACATATATACTGTGCTTGGATCATAATCAAAACCATATTTGACTGTCTCTCTCTCTCTCTCTCTCCATTTATTGGGTTTCCCTTTATTAACATCCACGTTCATGGGAGTGACAGCGTTTCCATTATATAACAAACCATCCCCTTTGAATTGCAATTGCACCGTGCATCATTGCATTGTGAAAGAAAAAGCGGTCCCTTTTAACAAAAAAAAGAAAAAAGAAAAGAAAAGAAAAGAAAAAAAAAGGTCCCAGAGAGCTGGGGTATACATCCCACTTTCCCATTAATATTACGTCCAAATGATCGTCGACTGACTAATCAAGTTTATCCCCCTTCTTTTCTTTTCTTTTTTTCCGTTCACTTTTGGTTCTGTTGTTAATTGAGAAGATGGTATTGGAATCTTTTCCCAAAAGATGCTGGGGAAATCTTCCAAGGCTGACAAAGAAGATTCCTAGTTGGTCATTTTCAAGATCCTTAATAATCTCTCAGTTGTTGCGTTACTAGCTACTAGCTACCTCCGTTCATGATTCACCAAGTGGGGCGAGACATCAGTGCTATTGCTGCTCCACAATAAATATATATATTTATATTGTTGTAAAATATATTTGATAATTAAATTTTTTTTTGTCATTACTAATGTTTTATAATTATTTTTTCATTAATAATAAATTTTTAATACGGTCTATCTTTTAAAATTGTAAAATATATTTTACAATTATATATATAAATATGTGTATATATACTGCTCCATTCCCTCATCCACTCAATGCAATATTGCTCGTATTTTTCTCACAGGAAATATATATAGATTAAGTATTGTCAAAAGGAAAATTAGTTTTTAAGTTGCTAGTACTCGAATTGTCTTGTCACTACAAAATCCATGCAACTAAATGGCCTCAGAGGGAGTTTGGTTGATTATGGCTTTTTTACTGTCGATGAGCTCTCTAATGCCTATGTTATTAAGTTATAACAAAGATATATGCATCAATAAGTGTTCTTGACATGGATAGGTAAGATACTTTTTTTTTTTTAATAAATTGGGTTGGTAAATTATTTGAACTCTAAAGAAGAAAAGAGGTTAAAATCATCATATTTGCAAAACTATGAATCAGATGTAGGTAGATTGTCCATTTGGATCACAATGTTTGAATTACATATATTTATGAATTACGAAAAAGAAAATTGAATTAAAAAATAATGTAAACAGTAAAAGAAATTGAAATTAGTAGGAAATTTTTGAATGATAAAATAATTCGTAATTGTCATGATGCGTATGCTAATCAAATTGGGGTCAGACTAGATTCCTTGCAATGAATGGGCAAGCACGTCGAGCAAGTGTAGTACCCCATATGGAGACTTTTCATTGCAATTTCAACAGCCAACAGGGGAATTGAAAACCTGAGCTCTGTGTAATGGAATGATATTGAAGAATTCCATCAATTGGGTTTGATAATACATTTGAGTATTAGGAATTGCGCGCTATCATGATATTTCAGAAAAAAGAGAGTATAGATAGGCATGCATCATATATCTTTGAATTCCAAATCTGGTATGTTGGTACAGTGGCTACCCTGCCTACTACGTTGACATCTTTTGAAAAAAAGGTTACTATTAAAGGGGGATTCTCTTTTTCCATGGAGTTTATCTCTTCTGGTATTAGTGTTCTTAGTTAAAGACGTCAATAGGATTTGCTTGTAAATCTCAATTCCTATAGCATGTGGATTAGCAAAAGACAATTAGCGGACGCAGACAGAGTAGTAGAACGCCGAGCACAATTCTCAAACAAGTACAGTTAACAGTTATGAACAATAATGAACAATAAAAAAAAAAGATGCTTCAGGTCATTCGTAAAGATGTACATTAATCCAACAAGCTTATATGAACATTTTTTCATACCTCAAATTACCCAAAGATTATGATTTTTTTATGGTACTTTTTAGATTGCAGATCAACATGGGACAGCAAATATTGAATATTCCATTACTTGAACTATACTTATTGATCATGTTAGCTATGGCTCCCTCATCACCTATAAGCAAGTTTATTTTCTCTCTATACTCCTTTCAAAGAGAGTGGATATATTACCATACAGAGAAATATGATTTATTCAGCATTTGTATCCTCAACGGATTTCTTGTATTCTGGCTTAAGCTCGTAAGTTCCTTGGTTGGTTCCCCTTTTATTGTATACGCAGAGCTCATTCAGTATCTCTTTCAAGAATTGCTGTTAATTAAACAAACAGTTCATTACTGTATGACCAATAAAGAAGATATTAACAATAGAAACAAATACTTGATGCATTGGGACAAAAAAATCACATGAACACAAAAACAGTCCTTTCCAGATTAGGTTGGAGAAGGAAACAGAACTTTCCTGATTTAGGAGTGACCAAGGCACTTCAACGCATTTCAACTCACTATGCAAACATCAATCTACTTTACTCCAACCATTTTGCAACAAACAGGATAGTATTCTATGCAGACAACTAACTAATATTGCGTGAATAAATTATGGAAAAACATACCGCAGGTTGATCTGTCTCTTGTACAAGCTGCTTCAAAGCCCAATTTGGTTGTCTTTCAAATAACTTGAACATTATATCCTCCAGTTCCCCACGATCCCTTCTAGTTCTTTTCATGTCTGATTGTTTAACTGGAGCAGTTTTCTTCTTATCCTGTTAAAAATAATTTGAAACGCCATGCCATTTGTTTCTATCAAGCAAGCTAAGGATACTTCAGGTCAATACCATAATACTACATTAACAGACATAACATAAATCTCATTAGCAATACCAAGATTTATTCAAATACAATCTGTGGTAAAAATAGTAATAATAAGGATAACTGCATTGTATTGTATCCTAATCACTAACCTAAATTTCAATATTCTAATTCATTAGTTTTTACCAAGACAAATCCATATAGGTAAACAAAGGAGAAACAATGGGATTCAAAGTTCAAACATAGGTCTTTGCTTCCTAAAGCATCTTGAACCTGAGCCTACAAGTCACTAAATTGAGATTTGAAATTTACCCAGCCAGCTTGCTACCTGCTAAAATTAGATTAACTTCCAGGATGAAGAAACGTGCTTACATGCTGAATGTTGAGGCAAGACTGATAAAATCATATAACAAATTCATAGTGGAAACTGCTTGTAACCATTGCAGAAGGAAAACAAGCAGCACTCCATTAAAATTATAGTTTGCAGTTGGAAAGAAATCAGTACCTTGGAACTTGACGAAATCAAGCCAACCATACCAGGCATGGGTCTCATATGCACTCCACGATCATTGTCAATTACCTACCATAAAACAAGAAGGATAGGCAAGAAAGCAGAGTTTTTTCATAACACATTCAGCAAGAACTGCCTTGGCAAAAAGATCAGCAGTCAGATGACTACCTGTACTTGTCTATTTTTTATCATGGACTTGTTTGTCCTCTCACGGCACAATTTTCCATACTCTTCAATGTTTTCTCTATGGGGCGTCATATCAAACTTGTGTTCCACTTTCCCTTCTATAGCAACCTTACCTACAAATGACCAGTACTCTTCAGTCTCTGAAATTACTTTATTAAGAGACAACAAAGTACACCAAGCCCCCATAGAAGAATTTAAATCATGTTTACTCATTATAAGTTATTATCACGTATGATCATCTATGACTGCTCAATTCAACCTTAACTAAGCCTTAATCCCAAAAGTTTCAAAATTAATTACATTTGACCACTACGAAATCAATATTTTAAGTCACCGCTGTTTCAAACAGAAGCACTCTTTAGCTCAGACTCATAGCATTTTATGCCAAACAGGACAATTTCATTCTGAACGTATCTTGTAGCAGTATTCTGAAGAATATGGAAACACACAACCATGCAGATGATATTTTAAAGCATATTCATTCTGATACAGCAGAGATACCAATGCATCATGAAAAAGACTGTCAGAGTACTATATTACTGAAGGTGATAAGGCCCAAACTAAAAGAAAATTAACATATTTTTAAGCGTTTTTATCATTGCAGCCTACAAGTCCATAAACTATATTATGATTTACACTTTCATTCTAAAAGTTCTTTTTATTTCACTTTCGTCCTCAACTCATATTCGTGTGTCACCGTAAGTCATTTTTGCTGTTTTTGTCCAATTTAGATGTTAAATTGCACGTGCAAGGCACATAAAGCCAATTTTAAGGGTAAATCTTGTAATTTCACACCCTCTCAATCTCTCTCCTCCACGTTAGTTTTACTTTCACTCCTCCAAGTTAGTTTTACTTTCACTCTCTGCCCTCCCAATTAACACAATCACGTAAACCTCCTCCTCTCCACGATAACTCTCTCTGTCTCCCTTTCTCTCTATCTGTTCAGTTTCTTAGGGTTAGAGGAATGGGGAAAAACCACAAATTGACCACCAAAACTAAGTAAAGCCATCTATGAAAAGAGAGAGAGAGAGAGAGAGAGAGAGAGAGAGAGAGAGAGAGATGGTGGGATTCTTGGACAAAACCAGTGTATATACATTTTGAGTTGGGTTTCATTATTTAGGGGTTAATTCATCAAATTGACCCTTGAGATCCGTTGGGTTTGAAGAGAGGAAGCTAACAAGAAAAATTTGGAGGACAATAGTGGCCAAAATCTCACGATTCAGGTCATCATTTTCTGCTAAATATATCCCACAATTCCAGCCACTATTTTCTGCCAGATATATTCCGTTAGCTTCCTTTCTTCAAGCTAAATGGATCCAAGGGGTAAATTTGATGAATTAACCCCTATAAATTGAAACCTAAATCGAAATGTATGCACACAAGTTTTGTTCAAATTATGGATACAATAGCTACTTTTAGGTCCATTTGCATCCTAGTTTCAAGTATCATGAAACAGTTGTACCCCACAACCAGTTCATTGGATCCTAGTTTCAGATCTCGTGAAAATTTCAAAAAAATTATCTAATTGAGTATCCAATTCATTTTTTCCCTATCATGGACGCCAGCATGGAGGAGAGAGAGTGAGAGATGTCTCCAGCATGGATATTTAGCATGAAATGATGCAAAATGACACTTTTTCCCTTAACAATTGGTGTCCAGTGCCTTACACATGTATTTTAAAGTCCAAAATGGACGGCAACCCTGAGAGGGACTTACAGTGACACAAATTCTGAGTTTGAGGATAAAAGTGAGACAAAAAAAAAGTGTTAGGACGAAAATGTAAAAATTGCAACATAGTTAAATGACCTGCAGTGATAAAAACTCATTGTTAACCAATCATAATTCTCAGTCAAAATCTGAGAATAAGACCCAATTTTCAATTTTTTTCATAAGGTTTAAGCACAAAGAAAACCAAAAAAAAGGTGGTAAAATGGGTTCAAGGGATAAATGTGACAACAACATATAATGTGATGGAAGTTAGGGTGCTTAATAGAGCTGGTCAAGAACAAAATTTGAGTACGTGGCCCCAAGAGTTGCAAAAACTTGCTTTTCAATATTTATGTTGAAGTTACTGTCTGAAAGTGAATAAAAGGGTTCAAATTCCCAAGAGTTTATCCAAAATCATATACTCAAACAGAATAAATAATATGCACAACTGCATGTATGAATAGACACTTCACAGTATAAACACACAGGGTGCATTTACCTACATAGATGCATAACCACACGCTGACCATGAAAGAACTCAAGTAATAAAATGATTAGGTTAAAAAATGAGTTTATAAATATACACATATATATATATATAAACTTTGTATTATGATCCTCAGTTCCTCACCTTGATTTGCCTCGGAGAATATGGACATAGGAACAAAGTCATGGAACATATTCAAAGTATAATTTTTTGGCTTATTTCCTGTCTCGACCGCAGCCATCTCCATAGTGAACTGGTTAACAATTTAAAAAATGCAAGGGAAGGAGAATGAGTTGTTTGACAAAAAGTTTCTGCAATTCGAATCAAACACAAGATACAATGCTTTATAGTAAGAGTGTTTTGTTGACATACATCTACGTTCAACAACATAGATAAGGATTGAATTATCTTGCAATAATTTGATTTTATGGTGGATGGTTATTGACAGGGAGATTATATTTGCAAATTTAGTTCATTAGTGATTAATAAAAAGAAGAAAAATAAATCTACTTTATATATTGAAGGTGATGAGGAAAAATATACTTTTCAGTGCCTAACTCGATTCCTTTCTCAATCATTCTCCTTCGCCGCATTATAGTGTTTAAGAAGGCAAGGGTACGCTTATCCCTTTAACTAATTTGAGAACACAAAAGCTGAATTCAAAGTTACTGTGTTCAAATATGTGGTTCAGCTTATATGTTTTCAAAAATCAAATAGCAAAAAAAGCGCGTTTTGCCTAAAGCCGGTTCATGAGCATTGGTAAACTAGGGTTTTGTTTAAAGCAGTATTTAACTTGGTGAAATCTTATGCTAAACATTGAAAATCCTAAACCTAATTAGCCTCCGAGCATTTAGTTGATGGAAAATCGAAAACTTTGCGGAGTAGATGAAGAATTTTGGAGTACCTGACGGGAAGAGGGATCGTCGGAGTGAAGGGGATCGAGAGAAACAATGACCTTGGCAAGAGGATGAGGATCAGAAGGAGGGTGAGACTGCCATGACTTTGCCACCACTAAGGGGCACTTCATCAACCACACCGATCGCTCTGCTTTCCCAATTTCCAAGTGGCCGTTACTGCTTCCACTGCTACCGCTCTCATCTTCCATCTCCAATAGTCCAACTCTTTCTCGCTCTCTCTCTCTCTCTCGCTCTCCTCTTTCGACTTTCGGTTCTTTTTCGGCGCTCTGTCTCTCTGTCTTCGTATTTTGACGGAGGTTTTGGAAGACAGTTTAGGAAACGGATCGGACCCCAAATAAACCGGGAGTCAACGATTTAAGACACGCTCCGAGACTATTTACGTAATTTCAGATCTATCTTCCACAGCAAGTTAGCTATGAATTCAGTCCATGCTGTATACGTGGCAGCCGACAATTGGTTTCGTATGGTCGTGTGCAGGCCGGTTTATGTAGAGTCTTCTAATCGGACCAATAGTATTTGACGTGTATCAAAACTTACTGTGAGCTTGAGCATAAAGTGGACCGGCCTCGAAGGCGGTGAAAAAAATGTTGGTTATTAAACGACCGCGCATTAGAAAATACTTGCGCGCCTCTGTTTTTTTATTTAGATTTTGGTAATAATAAACAGGGAAACTCTCTTATAAAACATTTGGAAAAGCATTTTGTATAGCTAAGATAGATAATCATCAAAATTTACATTTTAAAATATTAGTACTTTTTTTGTTTTACCGTATTAATTTTGCATAGCAAGTCAGTCATCTTTCGTTTTAGTTAAAAATGTCCCATGCACTTCTTCTTATGTGCTTTAATTAAAAATTCCATGGTGTATTTTGAAACAATTCGAATAAATAAATATGCACAGTTGGTTACACACTCTATTCATTTAGAGCCAAAAATTCATTATAGAATTATAAATTTCCGCTGGTTAATAACACATAGCATATACCAGCTCAGTTGCATTAGTTGATAGCGAAATAGTTGAAAGACCAATTATATAATTGAGTTGCCTCTTCATACAAGTAAAAAAAAGTAACGAGTAAAAAACACATCAAGTAAACATTAACTTCACCAACTAGTAAAGGACAATGATTAATTTATTGCTTATTCAGAAGTATATACGTTACATTTGCTTAATGAATGAATCAGTCGGCATGAAACATTCCGGTAAGCAAAATTTATATTTGGTACGGTCTTCTTCCTACTGTAACTACAAAGTACAAAGGAATTATTATTATTTTTCTTCTTAAGTGGTTGAAGGGGTCAAAGACAAAAAAAAAACAGTAGATAAAAGGAAAAAAATTAAAATAAAAAACAAAATAAAAACTATGCAAAACAAATGAGGTGATTTTTAGACTACATAGTCCCTTTTCACAAATTTGTTTGGTTTTACGGTGGAATTCATTCATGGCATATAATAGATTTTGTAAAAGAAGTTTAGATAGTCCCGGACCCACTTAAAATTTGTCCAAAACTACGATGACTCCTAGCAATTTACAAAGTAAAAAGAAAAAAGGCTTGAGTGCGAAATAGAAAGCTGAACTGCTCTTTCGTGCGAAACAACAACGCCAGGGGTAGAGAAACATTTGCAAGACAAGACTTTCTTTTTTTTGGTTAAAGCAAGACAAGACTTTTTGGCCGTTCTGAAAGGAAAACCGAACACTTTCCAATTTAGGAGTAGCTCTTCCCGTCTTACGCTAAGGCCAGCTGAAACAAAAAAAAAAAAAGAAGAAAATAGAATGAGGAGGAGCTTCAAAATTGTAAAAGTACCATTTCCAATATCTAATTTCAAATAGCTAGTAAGAGTCGAGCAAATCTGCTTTGGTAATTCTCCCTCTATAAACGTGGTGAAACATGTAAGTAGGATTGCCAAAACCTATCAGAGGAAGCCTTAAATCTTTGTTTCTTTTTTCTTTTTTGGTGAAAAGAGGAAGCCTTAAATCCTCACAACAAAATTAAGAAAAAAAAATATGTTTGGGTTAAACACCGTACATGATTCAGTAAAAGATAAGCAAGAACATAATCAACCTCAACTTGAAGGAATTTGATTCCTCCATCTGTAACACAATTGTTCATTTTGATGTGTCACTGTTTCCTTAAACAATTATTTGAATTCCAAATTTCATAACCACGGTGGTTAAAAGAGGACAAAAAAAAATATATATATATATATATATATGTATATATATACATCCCAGGATACAAATTAATGTCTACTTATGGGGCTTACGCTACTTCAACTATCACAGTTATTAATTTATCAATGTCCATGACCAAATTTTTTTTAAATATACGAGTGTTGAAGCAAAAAATAGTCAACAAATATTTGGGCCAAGCTAATCAGGTAAAGAATTTCAATAGATCATAGATTCGAGATTTAAAAAGCCAAAGTCAAAAAAATCAAAGAGACTAACTTTTTTAAGCCAGTGCTTTGGGTCTCAATTAGTTCCTCTCTTCTTAAATGGAAAAGAAAGTGAATGCGGTTGCATATCACAAATAGTATATATTCTTTTCTCATGCCCATAATTGCCTCCCTTCCTAGGAGCATTGATTCGGTATTTATAGGCTTCATTAGCACCCGATGACTTCATGTTCATTTAATGCATCATGGAGAGATTATTCATTCATTTAGAGCTTTGTTTCAAAGTGTCTTGATGAGCATAAAGCATTAAATGAAATGGTAAACATGCATCAAGTGGATTTATTTATTTGTTAAGGTTGCTATGCGTGCCTTTTACGGGAGACCCGATTGCATGATGTGAGTTCGGGCATGACTCTAACGTGGAACTAATTCATCATTTGTATCCGATCAAAAACAAAATAAATTGTAGAGCTTTGATCCATGTTTACGGGCTGTGAGATCTATTGGGCTTCATAGCTGGGCTACTTTGGCGTTGTCGATGCTCCAAAGATTATGTGGGCTATCTAAATGCCCAAATTGACAAATTTACTCATATAATGAGTACGATTAATATACATTTTTTTTTTCTGCGATACCATTGATATACATTTAAATGCATATATAAAAATTTCAACAAAAAAAAAAAAGCATATATAAATGCTTAAACTATATTTTTTAATATAAAATAATTAATTTCAACTGCAACTTATGAAGTTTAATTTAAATCAAATTTAGCTTTTCAGATTTATGATAATATATATGCAGCCCTTACAGTATATGCAATTACTATTATGCTGTTGATTTGAAGTATATATTATTTTTTCAATAATAGTTGGACAAATATGTAATGTTAATTGCATATGTATACAGGAAACTGCATATGTATTGTCATAAACTTTAAAAGATAAATTTGATATATTTCAAATTTTAACAGTTACAATTGAGATTAATCCTATATAAAAATATAAACTATTGGAAAAATTAAATTAATTTTGTGTTTTTGAATAGAAATTGTAAATGTATTTTTTTCACAATTTAGAAGTTGAACTGTTTTATATAGGTTGTTACTTTTTGAAAATGTACATTTATATTTAATAAAGTATCTTTACACAAAAAGGCATCTTTATGAATGAATATATATTTTAGTTTCATATCCTTTCAAACTCTATAAATAAATTCATTTTTATTTAGTTTTATATATTCATAATATTATAAAATATAAGTGTGATATATTTATTGTAGAAAAGTTTTTTGATGATTTAGAGTGCTACTATTGTGAAAAGAATAATTGCACTTTGACCAGCAATTACCATAAATCCATGAGCAGTAGAATAAATTCATCTTAAGAACATAAAATTTAACTTTAGCATCGATTTATTCATTAGTTTTTCTATAATTTATACTTTTTATTTATTATTGAATGTCATCAATTTTCATATGTTATAATTTTGAGTAAAGTTTAATCATGTTTATGTTTATATACTGTTAAGTATAATATATATAGTTACACACTATTTTTTTTTTCTAACAAATCTTAATACGAAATTATTGTTTAGGGTGTGTTCTATGTGATATTTTATTTCATTCAAGTTATATAAATATTGATATTACTGTTGAAATATTTCATGTCTTTGGTCGATCTTGCATGATTGTTTAAGTCCTGCATATTTGTATTTTATCATGTAAGCACTCTAATTATTTTTGGAGTTTTTCAAATGCAGATTGTATTCTAGAATGAAGATTCCTACATCATATATTTAGAATTTTCGTTTGCATACTTTTTTTTCTTTTTCTTTTTTTATTTTTTTATTTTTATGAATCCGTTTGCATACTTGATATCACGAATGTATATCTATGTTATTAGTCTTTTACCGAAGAAGTATTTTCTTTTGAGCATCAGATAATTTGATATGATGGAGTTTTTGGATGATGCAAATTCCCTCTGAACCAGAAAGTTTTGTAAACTGATAATTATTTTATATATTTTGTTTTAAATGGGTTATTTGTTTAGAACCTGAGAAAATTGAAAATTTGTGTGTATTGGTTGCAAAATCTGCATTAGAGTTCTTTGGGTCTATACCCGGGGTCTGGAAATTATAATTTTGTTTTGATTAAACGAATGGTTTGATAAAATTACACCATGTTTTCAAAATCTTTTGGAATACCTTATTGGTTTAATTTGATTTGAAAAATCTCGAAATTTTCGAGTTCTTTTCTTCTTTTCTTTTTGAATAATTTTCGAATTCTTTTCAAACAAGTGTATGATCGAAACCAATGAATGGGTTTTGTTGTATGATATGATTCGAATGTAATCACTGCTTTGAAATAGTCTTAATATACGTGAAATCAAAAGTTTTAATACAATACTGTCGAAATGGCCTTTTGATTAAAACCAGATTTATGGCCGGAATTTGGCCGAATTAACGCCGGTAATCAGCCTGAAATGATGAGACGAGCAAAACCCAAGAAACAACGTTGAAAATAGTGGCCAGAAACTATAGTTCTTGTCAGGTCGAAAAAGGAGTTGTGTGACCCATGTATCTGCAATTGGGTATCCGCTGGAGGTTGAAGATGATGATGTTATCATAAATTAAAAAAATAAATAAAAGACGCATTGTAAACGCTAAATTTGGAACCGGAGTAGGCATAGACTCAGATGATACCCGTTTATGCCTATTAACCACCAAGGCAAGTCTTTTGATATATTAATTTAAAAAAGCAAACATGTCCATTTGTTTTTACTTTAATTTTAAATACAGTGAAATTGTTTTTGGTTCGAAAAGTTTTATAGTTTTATTATATTTTTTTTATCACTGCATAAATAAAAGAGACGAGAAAAATACTCATATTTTGGATAAATGGAGATAATAATTATAAATTTACATATGATTTATAATTTTAGTTTTTTTGTGTCATGAAATCTTATTGACAAATTTATTGTAGAATTTGTTTTCATATTGCTGGATAAAGTTTGAAAAAAAGCAAAATGGTTTCAAAATGTATAACTATAAGACATTTTTTTTTTGGTAAAATAAAAAATGATATATCCGTAATGGGGTCATAGGCTCACAAGTTATATAGTGAATGAGTCAAATTAATGCGTCTTTTCAATCTAGTGAGAGTTCACATTGGGAGCAGTGAAAATGAGCATTTGAGTTCAAATGGGCCTACCAAGACTCGAACTTCAACTTCCATACTCGCAGTTGTAAAAATTCGGTTAACTCCTACCACTGAGCTACACCCTCAAGTGCACTATAAAACATTTTCTGTTATAAAAAAAAATTATAGACTCGGCATCAAAGAGTAGGTTTTTTTTTTTTTATAGAAAATAATAATATTATATTGTATAAAAACAAAGACAACTGTATATATTCATTTATTAAAAATTGTAAAAAGAAAAGTAAACATTTTAATGAGAAAAATATGAAGTCAACCTATTATTAAATTGTTATCGTATATGAAAATCCAACTTAATTGACTGGAGATTTCAAGATATAGATTAAAAAATAACAATTAAGTTATAAAGGCGGTAGATAAAGCACCGTGGAGATAACTTATTCAAATCATTTTTTTGATATTTGTATATTAGTATAAACTATGCTTTTAGTGATTTTTTATTTTATAAAATCCAAGTGGATTATTACATAATAATTTTAATAAGAGATCACTTATATGAACGTTGAATATGAGCCATTTCTATAACAATTGTAAAGCTGAAATTCTTTAGAGCACTAATGAATCACAATAGTTGTTAAGGGTCAAGATGAACAAAACCGTAAGCATCAAATTTGTCCAGAAAATAATTGTGTGAGTATTATTGTTTCGGTTTTTGAAGATGACTGACAGTTAAAGATGTTATATTTATTGATTAGCCAGTAAATTTGATAACACTTACACTATGTATGATTGAAAGCCAAATACTGCATATATCAATCCAATTACTTTTCAAATGAACTCTTAATAGCGTCTGCATTGTCATTTGCATATTTTTAAAATATATTTCATTCATGTAGAGCATTGTTGAAAATACTAAATTAATTTTGTATTAAATGGAAATTATAAAGGTGTCTTTTCATAGTTTAGAGATTGCATTGAAACTAGAAATGTATTATTTCATTATTTAAAAGTATTTTTACACGAAAATACATTTTTATAAATGAATATATCTTTTGATTTTATATCATTTCAAACTCTACAAAAATAGATTCATCTCTATTTAGTTTTCATTCAATTAAATTCAGTTTAATTTATCCATCCACAATTGTTTTTTTAGTGAGACTCCACATAAGTTATGGATCAATAAAAACTCACTTATGAGCCAAAATTGTTAATTTATAAATCAATGTTATTCACTTATGAATCAATATTGAAATATCTTGCAACTGAAACTCTAAAAAGTGAGGTTTTACTAAATAGTTTTTCACATTCACAACATTACCGAATATAAGTTATATATTTAATATAGGTGAGTTCAAATCAAAGTTGGTTTGATGTTCTTAATTATTTTGAGTGCTATAATTGTCAAAAGAGATCTTCATATCTTATAATACGATTGCCATGAAACCATGAGCATCTTATAATGGAATAAATTCGTCTTAAAGATATAAAGTTCAACTCTAACTTCGATCTATTTACTAATTTTTCTATAATTTTCACTATTTATTATTGAATGTCATAAATTTTCATATATTATATAATTTGAATAAAATTTAATCATATTTATGTTTATATACTATTTAATATAATATATATAGTTATTACACATTAATTTTTCTAACATAAACTTTTTGTCAGCATTCTACATTATTGTGTACAATTAAGTATTTCAATAAAAATAAATAAATGGTGTGTGTAAATGGCTACTGTATTCCAACAAATAAGTGAACGCTAACCAAGCAATAAGCTAAGCCTGCCTCCTTGTTTTTTTGTGATTTGCTCTGAAATTTTCCCTATGAATTAACAAATAGCATCTAGAAGGGAAACATATAATACTTGTAATGAATATTTACATAAATATTATTGAGATTATGTAGAACTTATACTTTTGGAGATTAATCTAAAATATTGAGGTTAAATTTCACCTCGATGATAGAATATAGTACCTAAAAATACATAATTTCATTAGCAATTTTTTATTTATTTTTAAAAACATGATTACAAATGCATATGAAACACTACTATACCGGAATAGATGAGTCTCACGGGCAGTGGACACATAATTGTACTACATAGAATTAATAGTCTCAAGTCTCAACAACGAATGGAAACTAGTGTTTCTAGACGTGGAGAAATAATGTCCTATCCTTAATGTTGACGTCCAAAATATCAATAATATTGCTAAGATATTTATCTAATATTGTTGATTTTTCACTTTATTGGCTAAGGAAGGATAGTCTAAATTTGACTTGAATCTTGTTATGTGTTTGTGTAGAGGTGTTTATCGGTTTAAAATTAATATATTTTGAAAATAATTAATCCAATACAATTAATAATCAGTTTTATTTTTTTCAATCCAATTCGATTTATACATCAAATTTAATGAAATTTAATTAGTAATTAGATTGGATCAATTTAGTTAATTGGTTTGGCTTGGATATTTATTTAATTTTTTTAAAATTTAATTTTTTAGATTTTTACTTTGAATCTTTGACATTTGAACTATTTTTTTTGCTAAAAACTTTTTAGGCTTAAAATTTGTTTAAAAAATTAAGTTTTTTTTTTTTAAAACCTAACAAATAAATGATTAAAAAAATTACGCTTATTTAAAAAATAATTGGGGAGAGAGAGAAAGAGTTAGAAAATAGAGATAATGCCCTAAATATTATCTAAAAAATAATTGAGTATATGTAGATTCATAGTAAAATAGTGAATCTACCAATAAAAGCAAGTTATATAATAAAAAAATTATTTTTCCAAAAATGAAAAGATAATCGGTTACATTTTGATAGGTTGTATTAGTTTTTAACATTAGCAACTGAACCAAACCGATCCAATGGTCGATTTTGAATTTTCAAAATCGATCCAATCAAATAACACTAAAATAACCGATCCAAACAAGTTAGATTATATTGGATCAGTCAGTTTCATCGATTGATTCAGTTTTTGCACACCCCTAAGTTTGTGGCCGCACATGTATATATTGTTTTTCAATCATATTTTAACATCTCTTGTTTGGATTTTAATATAAATAATACGGATGAACTATCTAATTTATTATCATATTTATTATTTATATATGTGTTAATATTTAATATATCATTATAATTTAGATATAAATAATTAAAAAAATAAATATAATAAATATATGATTGATATACTTAACAGTACACTATATAGTACTTCTAATATTATTATTTTAATATTTTTCAATTCAATTATTTTAACAAAAGGCAAATTTTAAAGAAAGAAAGACTTAAACATAAAAGATTTTTTTTTTTGGTGAGTTCATAAAAGAGAAATAGTTTATGCCTAGATGATTCAAATATGTACATATACAGTGTTTTTGAAATATCAAGCAAGCAGTATATATTTTTTATTTTTAAGTCAAAAATTATATTAATATAATATATTTACAAATTTGATTTTTTTTTTTTGTAAAATGCAAATTTGAAAATCATTACATTATATTTTACTTTAGAGGTTTACATAATTAGACAACTATTTTCAAACCATTGAACCATATACAATAAAAATACAAAAGAAAATATATAATTAATTTTGTATAACCAATTAGAACTTTATTATTTGTGTGATCAGCACCATGTTTTTCAGGAGAAGATTTCCTAATGTCCTTCTGGGATTATCTTTTGGTTTAATGAAACTTTTTTTTGAGAAAAGAAAAAAACTGTTATTTGTATAGTAAATTTTAGCATATCTAACATATAGGTTTCGACCAAGGGTTATCTAACAGACAGCTCCTGCTGTTTGTAAATGGGCAGATAAGTCGGGTTTTGTTGGCTGTTTGCCTCTGTCTGTTTTGCACAGGGTTGTGCCTTCGGGTGCGCTTCCTGGGCATTGATCCAAATTTCCGTTTGAAGTCTGATGGTTCTTTTGGTTAATACTACTTTTTCTTTAGCAAAATAAAATAAAATGAACTTATGATGGTATGGATGCTTTCAAAGCTTTTGTCTTTTATGAATTATTTTCCCACCAAATATAAATTAGAGCAATTAAGAGTCTCTAATATCATGAATATCGAGCATCTTTGCATAGGACAAAAAGATATGGCGTGTCAGACAAATAAACAATAAAAAATAAATGAATAAGAGGAAGGACCCGTAGAGGAGTTTACAAATCCAATAAAAGTATTCCGTAGTCTTAAAACATCCTCACAATTTCATGTTTCTCTTTCCTTTAATATTTTAAAACATTATTTAATATTTATGACGTCATCCATGAGCTGTCATTTAGTATTAATTCTGTCTGATCACCGTATAATATTAAATACATGGTACATCAAAATCATCATAAATGAAAATTTTCATTAATATATTTTTGATGAATCAATTTCTAATTTTTTTTAATGACAATAAATACTCTGTCACGGTTCAATTTTTAGTTTTTTGGCAATGCCACCTCTTTTGTACAAAGCATTACATGCAAATCAAGTATATAAAAGTATCCTATGTCAAAGAAAAAAAAAGAGTTCAATGTCAATTAAAGTTTATTGCAAAAAAAGAATACAGTTGTTAAATAATAAAAGAAGAATTCAGATATATATTATTGATTGTTACCATATGTGGTAATAAATTTTATAAATTTATAATAAATATATGTGATATTATTTAGATATAAAATTATTTAATAATATATAATATTTTTCATAAAAAAAAATATCAAAATACAGTTGAATTGATTGTCTTTTATTCACAATGACGAGAATTTATATATGCAATTTGTTTTTAAAAAATTAATTCACCATAAAAAAAAAGTTAAAAAAATTATAAAACGGAAGGACAATCATCATTCATCAATCTCTTTCCGTAAATCGTTTTCTAGCGCAACTTGCAGGAAGACTAACGAATAAAAAACAAAACACGTGTCGCAATCCCATTTGGAAAGGCTTAGCTACAATCTTCTCGGAAGCAGCATGCTTGTTAGTTTATTAGGGGATTAAAAATTAAAAGTGTCCCTCATCCTCCCAAAAAGATCTCACAGTGCTCTTCATTCCTCTTTTTGCAAAAGATGGAGCGTCCCACTCTCTTCGCTCTCTTCCTTCTATCTCTGCTATACTCTACGATCGCCTCCATCGTTGCTCCCAAAGAAAAGAGCCAAGACAGCCTTCTGATTCGCCAAGTCGTATCAGACGGCGACGATCAGCTTCTCAACGCTGAGCATCACTTCTCCAGCTTCAAGAGCAGGTTTGCAAAGACCTACGCCACTCAGGAGGAGCACGACTTCCGGTTCGCCATCTTCAAGGCTAACTTACGCCGAGCCAAGCGCCACCAGAAGCTCGACCCCGGTGCCGTACATGGCGTTACCAAGTTCTCCGATCTTACTCCCGGCGAGTTCCGCCGGAAGTTCCTTGGTCTCAGGCGTCTTCGTCTCCCTGCCGATGCTCACAAAGCTCCGATCCTTCCCACCAACGACCTTCCCGGTGACTTCGATTGGCGCGATCATGGTGCTGTCACGCCGGTCAAAGATCAGGTACCGTGCACTTACACGCGCAGCACCGACGCTTGACTTTGGTGATTGTCTTTGCGAGAAATATATTGATTTTCTTTTTTATGAACTGGTTTTGGGAATTAGGGATCTTGCGGGTCGTGCTGGTCGTTTAGCACGACGGGAGCTTTGGAAGGAGCTCATTTTCTAGCGTCAGGGGAGCTTGTTAGCCTGAGCGAGCAACAGCTTGTGGACTGTGATCACGAGGTTTCACTCGTTTCCTTTCTTTTATTTTCTTTGCGATTTCATTTTCATCATATACCCCAATTTTAAGCTGCAGTTGAGTACAAAATTTTATTTTATTAAATAGAATTTAACCTTAGTAAATTGACTAAAATATGAAGGAAATCGCTTCGTTTACTAGCTTCTGTTGTGAATTTGGTAGTAAAATTTCCTAAGAGACTGTACTGTTTTATTTTAAGCGTTCTAATGTGGATATTTGTGGTTCATAACCTAATACTACCACTCGATCTAGTTTGATGTTATGTTAGCAGTGGTTTCTGGCAATAAATATGAATATAATGCTTTCAAAGATAGCGCAGGGCTGCTGCAAATGTTTTTTTTTTTTTTGTGTGAAATTTATAACTAATTTATACTGTTCGAATTTTATGTTGCCGTCTTTTGGTATTTGATATTTGATAATTTATAGTTGGGTTAATATTCTGTATGAACCTTTTCTTCTTCAGAAAGAAAGATGATCGATTAACTGGAATATTCTTCAATCTAATGATGTTTGATGTTTGCTCATAATAAATTGCAGTAACTTTGTACATGAATATTGCTGGTATATGGTAGAGTTTTCATTTGTCTGCATATTATGGACAAGGGTGTCCAATTTGTCGACTTATGAAAGTTGAATAATTATATTATTTTTGAGTTCTAACTTATTATTTTCTAAACTAATATGAGTTTTGAGTTCTAGATTAACTAATTTAACGTGGAAAAGAAACTGGAATCCTTCTACCTTATCAAAGCTCGAATGTCTACCTTTTGCAGTGCGATCCAGAAGAATATGGTGCATGTGACGGTGGCTGTAGTGGTGGGCTGATGACCACTGCCTTCGAGTACACAGTCAAGGCTGGTGGACTACAGCGAGAGAAGGACTATCCTTACACTGGGACTGATCGTGGTACCTGCAAATTTGACAAGAGCAAAATCGTAGCTTCTGTGTCTAACTTCAGTGTTGTGTCCCTTGATGAAGAACAAATTGCTGCAAATTTGGTGAGGAATGGCCCTCTTGCAGGTAGTTAGCTTCCCTTGAAACCTTGTAATGTCTCTTATCTCTCTGTCTCTTAGGGGTGTGGGCAGTTTCTTGCTATTGTATTTTTCTAATGGTTTTGCCAAACGTTAACTCAACAATTAATTATATAAATATTTTTTGTACTAAAAGATCTTTCTTTATAGTAAATTAAGGAAGGGATATGGTTAAAATTATTAGTTATGTTAGCTTACATACTACTAATAAATGATTGTTTTGCCTTGCTACAGTTGGTATCAATGCAGTTTTCATGCAGACATACATAGGAGGAGTTTCTTGCCCATACATCTGCGGAAGGCATTTGGATCATGGGGTGCTTCTGGTGGGCTATGGATCTGCTGGCTTTGCACCAATCCGCTTGAAGGATAAGCCTTACTGGATCATAAAAAATTCTTGGGGAGCTAGTTGGGGAGAGGATGGATATTACAAAATCTGCAGGGGTCGCAATGTTTGTGGAGTGGACTCAATGGTCTCAACCGTAGCTGCTCTGCATTATTAGTATGTCATTGAATTGTCGTATTATTTAGTAACTTGCTAGGGAAGTGGGGCTATGCGCTGTACATGTAAATATATAAAGTGATGATACCTATTCAGATGGCTTCTTGATGTTCCCATAAGCAAACTTGTGATGCTTTTGGTGTTATCTGCAAGCTTATTCCATGGTTGTATGTTTTATGATTGTACTATCTTTTGCTTACTGAACTTAATAGATAAAATATTAGTTAATGTTTAATAAGAGTGACTTGTTTAATGTCTTAAGGAGTGTAGTGGATGACGTTTAAGCCAATCTTTTCTTGTGTTTAACTATGAAGATTGTTTATCTTGAATCTATAAAGGGAAAGCAACGGTATTACCTGGATTTTGTAGCTCCTAGTCTTTGGTGTTGATAAACCTGCAACTTCTCAGGGGCCATGGTGTTCAATGGTTAAAGTCATTCAGCTGTCGACTGCCATGTTGTGGGCAAGGAACTGATTGATGTATCTAATATCAGATTGATTCCATGGAATTGAGTGCTTTATGTTGCTGACAAGTTCAGAACTCTGTTTTATGTGCTATGTCAGTAAGGAGGCCAGTTGGCGAGGATAATTCAGCTTGGCAGCAACGAGCCAAATTAGCTTCAATTTGTTGCCTGCTAGTCCCATTTAAGACAATCTTGAATATTTGTTCTATGGTGGAAACGATAATAATTATCATATTTTATAATTAATTATTATACATGGTAATTCAATATGATATAAGGACCAAAAATATAATATCAGGTCTAGTCGAAATTTTACAATTTTATCTAAAAAAAATACATATACAATCTCAAAATAAACTCAAAAAAAAAATCAGTCATAAAATATAAAATATAGATAATTCAATTCCAATCAATTTAGCCTTTTGAATAGTAATTTAACAATAATAAATAATGATATTGATGTAAAGAAGAAGATATTTATTGGTAAAACGATGCTGGTCTGGGGTCATCGTCCTCGTTCATCATCCATAGATATGTCCCCGTCTCTACAAGCGCAATTTAGCAATCCAAAACCCCGTTGAGAATCTAACTAAAGTAGTCAAGTTGACGTGTAATTTTCGAAATCGATAAATATGGACCGTATAGCACGATATTTTAACATTTTAATGCTGCATCTACTACCTCTCGTTTTCTTTCTGTTGTAGTCTAGTTGGTCAGGATATTCGGCTCTCATCCAAAAGACCCGGGTTCAAGTCCCGGCAATGGAAATGTTTTTTTGAATAATATTTTCTATATTTCTTTTTTTCTCTATTTAAGAAAACAAATAGATTAGGTGAGCTACCAGCAATCTTTTTATAAAAAACGCTAGAATCTTATATTTTTGCTTATAGAAAATAACCATCAAATTTTTGGTATTAAGAATTAAGCCTACGGCCATATTGGTTTTGTTCTTGGGTAAAAAAAAACACATTCATCCCAACCACTGTTTTTCTCCTTCTGAAAAGATAAATTAACTGAAAGTTTGGAACCCCATTTTTCTAACAGATAGTCGTTCGTACGTCTCAAATTGCATAGAATACAGGGCATGAAGAATGTGAAAGAAAGAGAGGCATTAAAGTGCAGTAGATGAGGTTGGCACATTTGAGTTATTTACTATAACAGAACTTGGTTTTTCATTACACCATAGAAATTTCAATTATAAGAGTTACAAACTATAGTACAACAACATTCAATTTGTCAGATGAAAATAATTGAATGTAATATTATAACTCTCCATCTTCACAAGATTGCAACCGACGACAAATGAAAGAATTGCCATTTTTCTCTACTTACAGCTAAAATTTAATATGATTAGATTTTGGATAGTATATTAATTATGAACAAACTTTTATGTATTATATCATTCCTCCTCTTCAGCAACTAATGCAAATGAAAAAGGGTAGAACTTGTAACCATTTCCCTCGTAGAACTTGTTCTGAAACTCTACCCAGTGAAGCCTTAGAGCATGAAGAAATGCACTTAGAGTTTCCATTACTAGCAGAACACCAACAGTTGCGAATACGAATACAACTATTCCAATAATTAGAATTATGACATTATTGAACCTGCAGTGATTCACAAGAGACATTACTCAGCTTTTGTTAAGATCTCAAAGTCATTTTAATGACAGAAACAATTTGACCAAATATCTTACCCCCAGGCTAGAAGAAGAACCTTGTCATAAAATACACTGGACAACTCTGAATGAGCTAGGCTGAATGAAGCCAAAACCGAGATAAACCAGATGGTCAATAATATAATATGGCAAAGTAACAGAAGTGTTGTATTTTCAAGAACATGTTTAAATAAATGGAAACATACAGTCCAAATGCCTAGATAACCTCTTAAATTAGATAGTTTCAGCTATATTTGTATGTAGGGCCTTAAAATAAATTTAATATGCATCCAACATATTATCTAGCAATGAAAAAGTGCCTGAGAATTTTGGTAGGATCCTACGTTTATACAACACTTGTTTTCAGAAAGTACAAGTGTTCAATGCTCTCTTTGCCTGCTTTGCATGTTTTTGATGCTGAATTTTCAGATATGATGCTATGGAATGATACAAGGTGTCAGCCACCTACCTTAGGGCCCATAAACGAAGATATGAAGCTGTATTTGATACTGCTCCAAGAACAAATTCTATCGTATGTATGAACTGGTGTACAATGACCTCGCTGAACTCAAATTCCTCGTGTCCATGGGAACCATGATGTGGATCCTCATCAAGAGGGTCATCAGTGCTGTCAAGTAGTGCGTAAGATCGACCTTGGTGCCTCTACAAAAACAGGTTATGAAGATATGGTAGTCAAATAAGAACTAAAAGCTCCTATTCCAAACGGAATATATTGAACATTATAAAGGCATGAAGAAAATTTCAATCTTACTTCCTGGTGCTGCTTCTTCAAGAGAAAAGGTTTTGGAAACAGCATCCATGGTACAGCAACAAGAGCCAAGAATAGTAACATAAGCTGGAAATAAAACATGGAAAGCTTTTATAACAGTCTTCGCTGCATGAACAAATTTTGCATAAAAGAAAAGGATTTAAACCTGAAGGAATTTTTGACCAAAGAAAAGTTGATTTTCACCGAGATCATCAGTAGGACTCAGGAACATATATATCATAATATGATACAAATCAGCTTTTGACCCCGTGCACCATTTCACAATTATGAGGAGAGAAAGGTAGCCAAACAAGCTGTTTAAAAATATCACCTGGGGGACAAATTGGTACCTGAGCAATCCACAGTCAATTAGATGCATTAAAGAGTCAATTTATGAAATCAACTCAGAGAAACGAAAACTTGTATCACAAGTTACGAACCCAAAAGAAAGGAGAAAAGTATGCATCCCTTCATGAAATCTAGGATGGCCGTGCTAATAATATAAACAATATCACAATAATATTCTAGAAGCTCTATAAGAGAATGGGACGGTGAGAGAGCAGTTTAAACTAGTTGTTCCATATTTAGGTGTAGTAAACATAGCTTACCAGATATTTAATTTATCATCAAAGAATTTTGCGTTAAAGTAACTCATTATAATTCCAAGATTCATCTGGGCTACTCCAAGAAGGATTGACATCTTCATCTTCAACGAGTTAAGAAATGGTAACTCACTCCTGGATCCATGCCATTTGGGGTCCACACCAAATGGGTAAGTGTCACGCACCTTAATCAAACCTACTGTAGTAGCATCCCTGCAACCAAATAATTAAATAAATAAAAAACAAAACAACCACCAAGCGTAAACTGCTTGAGCAGAAAAAGTAACATATTGTGCATTCAGTAATCAATACCTGCAGGAAGGGTCACGGCACCCATAAGCTGACTTTCCAAATAATTCAAAGGGAACTGAAAAGAATTCGTTATATATTAATCCTGTGTAGATTGAGAACAGTGCCATCATCAAAATTACATAACGACCACCAAATGTCATTTCTACAATGTCCCCGAGTTTCTGTTGTTAACAAAATCCAGTAAGCTGAACCATCCAAGAACATAAGAACTGCAAACATCCATTACCAATTACCAGAAAAACCATGCAACAATTACCTGATTGGAAAACTTCTTTTCCCTGATTATGAAATAAAGTGTTGCCAGCAACAAACAAATACCATGACCCCAATCACCAAACATTACAGCAAAAAGGAAAGGGAATGTGATAACAGTATATACACCGGGATTTGCTTCCCGATACTTGGCAATCCTGCAATGGTATTGCAATAGTTTAGTTATTCCATAAAATGATCCCTTGGGAGAAAAAAGAAAAAGAAAAGAGTTAAATAGTTGATAAAGAAACAAATATTCAGTGACTATATTCATCAATTGGATGCTCTGTTTGCAGCTTGGAAAATGGATAGCAAGAGAAAAAAAAAATTAGACTTTCCAACACCAAAAGGTAGTCAATCAGAAACAATTTAAAATAATTGCAACTCACCAACTGGCACTCATAATATGTCATTATAATTAATGTTACAAACTGAGACCATGAAAGGAGCACAAAGAATACAGAAAACAAGTTATCACACAAAAAAAGACTAATAGAGCAGATCTTATTTTTTATCCTGTATTTATGAAATGAAAACGTTAGAGTCCAGTAAACTGGTGTTGTGTAGGATATATCGTCATCATTTGCTTAAACCTCCATTCTGTCATTCAATACATCAAATTATTTGCACTCTATCATATTACCTTCCTCTCATATACTTCTAACCAGTCATATAAAAAAGCCCTTCCTTTGCTTATTGGGACCCTCCATCAATCCCATTTCATAATCGTACCATATATGGTGCTGGTTTGAGTAAATGTATTCAAGTTGACTCACCCATATGCATCTACAATCTCTTGAAAAGCAGATGTGAATTTGTTTGTACGGAAATAGGTAGGTGGTGATTCCTTTGTCTGCAAGACCTGGAATATGGCCCCAACTTGAGAGTTGCTGTCAAAGGTAGCTTGTTGCAATGTACTTTGAATCTGCCAAAATCAAATTAATGACAGATTCATGCAAAAATTATTTTTTAAATACATTACAATGTTCAACCAATAAACCAAACCAAGTAAGGAGAAACCTGTTTTGATGCAAAAACAGGACACCAACCCTCAGCAACAAGACACTTCTTCGTCACATCAATGCTAAGCATGTTTAAAGTATGATAAATGGACTTTTCCTTCTTCACCTATTGGGACGATAGGAATAAACATCAGTCTTTCTACATGATTAAACTTGCATAATTGCATATGCTCGATGCTTAATCTTCATATTCCCATGCATGCATTCAGAATGATGACACTTATAAGAAGAAAAAAAGTAAATAATGTGCATACTTTAGAAACAGAGGATTTAGAATATCAAATAAAAAAACATAAACGAACCAGAAAGTTCCACTGCTCATATTCATAGCCAATTGTCTGTAACAAGTTGCTTTGATGCAGCAGTCCAGCATCTATTGTGGTCTTCAGCTCAGAAAGCTTTCCAGAGACCTAGATATTGAAGTGATTAGAGAATTCAGATCACATAGTAATTTATTTCCAAGTAGACAAAAAAGAACACAACTGAAAAGTCCACTATATTGACCAGAACAAAATAACAAGAATTTGTAATCAGAGTTAATGTCAGACTGTTGTTCTACCTGCTTATTGGCCTAGACGAACCCAAACTGTATAACAATATTATTCTTATATTTTAATAAATTGTGGCAACTTCCCTTCTCAGCTGCTTATCCTGCCGAAAGCTCCTTCCTCTGTACATGCTTTATAGGGGAGTGTTTCACAAATGAATTTGACACAAGACACCCTTATCTTACCACAAATAAAACACAGAATCTTATGTGCCCAACCACCTTATACAAGAACAAGTCGAGCCTATACCCACTAAGCTGCTTTCTTACTAAAAAATTCACACCATATTCATTTGAACAATTATAAACCCTGCAATATTATAATCTACCCAATCTAAACACATGAACCAATTCAATTGATATTTACTCAACAAGAACACTTCCTAGCCTCAGGACACTAAAGAAACAAATAATGCATCAAAATGAGAGAAGAATGAGCAGGAAAATCAAAATATAAGATATTACTAAGATTCCCATGATACCAAGCTTTTCTTTAAAAAAAAAAAAATAATTGAAGAAATTACAATATCTTAAAGCTTTCAAGTCCACATGATGGCATGCTGAATCGCCCAAAAACAATACTGCATACCTCTGTAATCATCTGGAATTGTTTGCCAAGATCATCTGCAAATGGGTAACGGTTTGCTCCAAAAGCTTCACATATTTTTATAATCTTGTTCTTTGCTCTTTCTCCAGAAAAGAATATGACAAATACATTTTTCTCCACCTAAAAAAATAATTATCAGTTTCCAAATATAAAAAAATGTTTTTTAAAAATCTCAATATTTGTGGAAAACATTAAACCATATAAATATATTTTTGATATATGCATGCATGTAAATTAGTTTTTACACTGAATGAAGAGATCATTACCATACTTTCAGTCAAAACAAGATTAGAGGAAAAAGAAACACTTGTAAAACACACCTATTCACATAAAATTGCAAAGAATATTTAACAATGAAAATTTTCAGGTATTAACCTTCTCTCCTGAGACAGGATCCATGACAGGGTCATCAACTACAACTTGCTTCAAAAACACATTACCCCTGGTTGCTCGAAATAGGATTCTTTCGAAGGCCATTGATTTTTGCCTTGGAACAAGACCACTAACATACCCAAGCCTAACTTGCTTAGTAGGATCTGTTGTCATTTCCTACATAAAATGAATCCCTATGCATCATGCTGATAAGAAAAACCCAAAAAAAATATCAATTGAAACTAGGAAAGGAAACATAATGACCGCAAAAGTATACTTGTTCAATTAATAATGGACTGTCAATGGATCCTTCACCAGCATGCCGCCCTTCAAATTCTCTCTGATGAGCTGCAGCTCTACTTTCAGCTGAAGAGAAAAACTCACCAGCCTAAAATGAGAAAACAGAGGACTTGATGATTAACATGATTTCTCAAGACAAAAGTAATCATGCTAATTGATCAGATGTATAATGGATCTGCTAGAAACTCTTTTCTTTCTAAGAATTAAAGGATTTCTTCTTGAATCAAAGCAACAAAGTTAGCCATACCTTCTGGAGAACAAGTTTATATTCTAATAGCTCGGTATAAGTATGTTGTAGCTTTTCATTGTTAGCATTAATTTCTAGCAGATCAGCCTCAAGTTCACCCAGTTTAATCTGCCCAGAAAAATTTAGAGTTGTTGCCAGTGTTATTTCATTATTCAATATAACAAGTTGAAAATCCAAAGTACCATATCAAATTATGTAACCACCTCCAAATCATCAAGATCAACATTGCTGCTTCTTCCAGACCTTGATGAGGATGACAAACCAGCCTTCATCATTTGTTCCCTGAAGAAACGTAGTTTGCGAGCCATTTCTCCACATCTTTTGATCTGCATAGTATGATTTTATAAATATGCATCACACGAATACAAAATTGAAAAGATCTTCACATTTTCATTCATCCAAAATTAACCAAAAAAATTTAGAATAACCTACAAAAACATGAAACTGTGAATACTACAGATGACTTTCCAATATACAACTTATATAAAATGGGATCCACATAGAAAAATGCATGTATTGCAATTGATAAGCATAAGCAGAGAATGCCCATAGTAATAATTTTCCCAGTCATAGTTCAAAATCTACCTTATTTACCAAGCAGCTAAAATATGAACAGGATTAGGACTGTCAATAAAGGGAGACTTGCTAGTAATTGGATGCACATGATGAATCCTTGCAAGAATGATACTACGTGCAATCTCATATAATATACAAAAGCTTATTCAATCAAACAACCAAGAAAATGGGTTTTGGATTATGCGTATATACAAAGATGGTTCGTATCAGTTAAAACATTTTCTATTTTAGTTACCTTATACTTTTACTGTGGAAAACAAAATGAAAACAGCAGTGAGTTTGTAAGCTATTTGAACAATTGAGAAAACTTTAAATCTATGCTGGAAATAAATCAATAAATACAAGAAAGAGCTTCATATGCTAATCCAATGTTTATTTTGGAATAGTAAGGCAAAATATACAATTTATAATCAACTGGATTCTTACACATGAATAAAATGTAAACAAAGCCATTCTCCGCTCAACGTGAAGAGCGGCATTTTATGCTCATACAAAGGTGAAGAATTGGCAGCAACGATGGTGTAAATCACTAAAACCATAGTCTTTTAAAGTACCAACCTAGAATCCATAGGCGGAAAACAACTTCTTAAGGACAGAAATTTCATAAGCATTGAAATGATTATACTCCAATCTAAGATCTCTTCCTACATCTTGACCCTAGACCAACTGCCGGGTTTTAATAAATCTTGTACATAATAACTACCAGTAATCACCACAATCAGAGTTAAAACCATCACATGCTCCACAAACAGAATCAAGCCGTTGGAGAAAGTAAATACTGAATAATCATGACATAATTTTCCATCATGAAATTCTTTTCCATAGGCTTTATATGGAACTTGGAAAGTGCAATGAAAAAAAAAAAAAAAAGCCTGAGGATCTTAAAATGAGGCTGAGGATTTTAAAATCCTGTGTTGGTAAAAAGCTTGGGGAAAGAAACTAGAGAGGAAACTAAAGGGAAAATGTAACAAAGAATCGTGGATTTCTATTTTCCTCGGAAATTGGGAGGAAAACTGGAATTATTTGTGGAAAAGTCATCGGTTTTCTGTCTCATCTGGCCTTTCAGTCTCAGAGTGAGTAACTCTCTGTCTCACCTCTAAGAGTCTTTCACTCTGTCTCAACTCAAAATATAAATATATATATATACATATATATTTTGTTTTATTTTTCTATTTTTTGCCTCTCGTTGTTCGATCGAAACATTTTGCTTCATGGAGGTTGATGCTTCCATTATTGCTGGATTTTCTCAGTAAAAAAATCTTTTCTTATTTCCCTCTAAAAAAATTACGCAAATTATCTGATCTAATTGAAATCTATATTTTCTTCTTCTACATTTCCACATAAATCAAAACATAAGAAAGATGGGCATAATATACGCACCTGACCGGCATAGGTCCGCTGGAACGGGCTCTTTTCCGCATTGAGCTGTGTAAAAAATAAAAAAGCAAAATAAAAAGTTTGTAACTCAAAGAATGTGCCCCACCGAGATTAAATTAGACGATAGATGCATTATTGCAGAACACGATATAATTATACATATAATTACATAAAATAAACACAAACAACTATCTCTCAAATCTCATTTGCAGATCCAAAAAGTTAGACGCATGTTTTGGCAGATTTAATATATATCAGATTACCCTAACCGATCAATAAGTCTTCGATCATACAATTTCCTCTCCGCAACTATCATATGCCAAGATTTCCAAAAATAAATCAGAAACAAAAATTGTAATTTAACGTAAAATTAAACAGTAAAGGAGAAGAATTAAGAATATGAACGCGTTTTTACATCGATGAATTGGAAAAGACCAAGTTCCCCGAGGTAGGACACCGTAAGATGAACGGATTCGATGGGAATAATGAGTTGCGCCAATTGCATTGGCTCCGACCGTAGTAGATCCATCGTCGGTCGACACCATGCCTCCTCCATACCTTCCTTCCTTCTTCAATATCTATATTACAAAGGTATACATATATATATATATATTTATTTATTTATATATGCACATAAAAATTTCCTCTATAGATATAAGAAGTTGTATATAAGCATGTGCAGGCGTCGAAGCCTGATAGGAGCGAAAATGATGATGGAGATCAGAAATCTCAGGCTCCGAAGATGCTTCGGAGATTTTGAATTCAATTGTTTTCCGTACCTAATTACCGAATGCTTACAGTCCGCGGCTAAAATGTGTTTCTTCGGTATGCGGTCGTTTTATTCCCGTTCGGGTGTCGTGTGCACGACGCAGCTTTGCGCTTCATGCAGAAGCAGCAGCAAGTTTGACCCCTGTGAAAGTGCGAAACGCGCTGCTTGGCTGTTGCATTTTCGCTTTTAAAGGCTGCTTAAAATGTTTATTTATCTCCGGGTCACTGTCCGTAATTTGACTGAGCGAACGTTAACGATTCAGAAACGATTTTTTTATATTTCCGGTGCTCGTTCAGGGAAGCTTCGGAACGATGAATGGGAATATTAGGGCCCAAGCCCATTAAATAGAGAGAATTGTTTTTACTTAGTTAGAAAGATGGGCCGCCGACTTTGCGGTGTTATGGTGCGCTCTATGTGGACTATATTTAGGGGAATAGTAGGATTTGCACTATTTCTATTAGTAAGTTATGAATCACATTCTATTTCTAATTTTTTAATTCGACTCCATACTTTAAGATGTATATATATATATATATTTGTGATAGTTTGTTTAAATCTCTGTGGAACGCAGATTTCAACATATATAAACTGAACTAATAGCACCAAATAGGAGTGATATTGAATTCCTTGTTTTTGGTGCCCCCTTTAATTTACAAGGTTAACAATTTGCAATCCATCAAAAAAAGGTTAACAATTTGCATTTTTACCAACAAAAACAAAATAGTTAAAAAAATTTGCTTAGATATTTTTAAATTAAATGTTCGTTTATGATGTTTAGATCTTTTGAATATCTTTTGGATAATGTGCAATATACTGGTAAATTAAACTAGGAATTAATTATCGGAGTTAAAAATTTACAGTGAAATTAACAATTAGACCCTTACAACATCGAAGAAAAGGATTGGCCGGCCACGAAACTAAACATCATGGATCTTCTTACACATTGAAATACACAAGGAGATTATAAAAAACCACAGGGGTTTGCAAACAGCTAGCATAGCTCTGTAGCAAAACTGAGGGTATTTATGGACCACATGCAGTAGTAGTATTAGTAGAGCATAGCGCTTAGCAAAGAAGTCGAAAGAGAGAGATGAACTGTAAATTGGCATGCGTACGTCTGGCTGGCCTCAACCTAGCTACAATGCTAAACATTCCACAACCCTAGACAACCCTATATTTATTTATTAGTATGTTGAAGGAAATCCCTTGCTACTTCTGCTGGACGATGCATTTGGCTTTTTCCCAACTTTTAGAAGGATGATGAACCACCCACCCGGGCTGACAAATCATGGCCATTTCATGCAGACAAACGCCACTTTCATAATATAGAGTGGTAAGCTATCTACATTTGGCCTACGCCACACTTTAACCCCCCTTTCAATTAATGGTTTTCTTTTCTAGAATGATTTATTTAAGGTCTATTAGATTTATCCTTATTCACATCCCTTTTTGGAGAGCTTGAATCGGCAAGGAATTCTCATTTCTTCTTAACTCAGGGTTCGAAACAAAAGGTATCTAGTTGACCGATAAACTAACCTTGAACTGCCTTTGGTCGGTATGCAATTATGCATGATTGTTGGGAGACACTCAGGATAAGCAAAACGACAATGAAAGCTCTTATAAATCTTAAAATTGTTTTCTTTTGATATATATATATATATATATATTATTAGAGATAAAATATAAATATATGATGATACACCTCATATCAATTTAAGTTTTTAGTATGAATAGTAATTTAATATGGTAATAGGTTCAAAAAACTTAGCAATTAGAGATTCAAAACTTAATAATTCCATATAAATTTTAAAATAAAGTTAAAGACCCAAAAAGCCTCCAAAAGAAATTGTGCCCCTACATATGAGAGGGAACATTAGAGATAAAATATAAAATATATGATGATTCATTTTTTATCAGCTTAAGCTTCATCCGCAATAGCAAAATTTTATATGTTGTGTACACATTTTGGATCTATTACGAACGTAATTCCCATTTTATATCAGATATCTAGTGTAATTAAGTGTTAAAAATTATTACTTATCCAAACAAAATATCAATTTTAACTTATTAATTGCAATAGCAACTTTTGCATTTGACACTCTAAGAAAATGTTTTCAACAGTATAACTCTCTCTCTTTCTATCTCTCTATATGCATATATATTTTTTGGTGAATACACACACACACATATATATATATATACGGTGCACAAAATCCATAATATTTGGTACGATATTTAATTTATAATACAAGTGAATAAGTGTAGGACCAATTTCATGTTTTGAAATTTTAGCAACAAAAAAAAAATTTCATGTTTTGAAAAAGACAGGACAGGAGGGATTTTATATAGTTCCCGACACTGGATTCCATATCCAAGCTTCCAACATGCACATCCTATTGCCAATTAAATATCACTTGAAAATGTAGCAGCCTTTTACTATTTTATTCCATAGCGATGAATCATCCATTTCCGGACCACTGTGCCATTTAAATCATTCGTATCTGACACTGTTGTCTACCCTGATCCAAAATCACGTTTTTTGGGGTGTCTTTATGACCAATTTATAATTCGGACAAAATATTGCTTAATTTATGGCATAAAAAATTGTCCTCCCTTCAATTTGTATCGGCTAATATCTGATTATTAGTTTTTTTTTTCTTTTTTTCTTTTTGTCCTATGGTTGGTAGTAATAGTATCAAGCTAGTTTATATTTTTTTACGACGTTGGTAGCAATAAATTTGTTTGGAATGCCAGAATAGCTGGAATCTCATAAATTGTTCGTATGATGTAGCACTGTACCAATTTTGTATCACAATTTTCTATATATCAAATAAAAATATATTATAACACGCTTTGACAAATCCTTGAGCGCATGGACATTTAATTGAATTGGAAGTAAGTCATATATTGCTAGGAACAAAATGCAATATCATTCAGACTAACTGATAACAAAAATTTATAATGTGTTTACAGTTAATAATACCAAACTAGGGCATATGAAATTAATTTGAAATAACATATTTAAAATAATCACGATCAAAGTTTAAGAAAACATATACATAAATCAGTGGGTGATTGCTCATTCATATATTTTCGGTAAGCAAATTAAACCTAGCTAGCACATGGACAATTTCAAGCATTCCAAAGTTCATACTTCCCCTAAAAATCTGGACAAAAATCTTGTTCCTAAACGTTACATTTCCATATGAAGATTAATGATTCAATACTTAGTATGATGTAAGACAGGTATATATAAGCTCAAAAAGGTAACATGTAATACTTGTGCCATTACAAATTAACTACATAGGCAGCTTTTGTCTGATAAAAACCTTGTTTAAAGATAGTAGGATACGCTCGCTAGCTACTAAAATACTGCTCCAGTTATATTCTTTCCAACAAGAGAGAAAACAAACAAACCGCTTGTGGTAATGTAGTAAGAAATATTTTTCCAAGATGTGTAACAAGCACCTAGAATTTCAAGAAACAGTCTAACAATAATGATTTGAGGAATAGATGCAATGCAATACTCGCCATCCATATAATCAACAATTTCTGAAGTTTATAGTTCTTATTTTCATACTTTTGGTTGGAATATACGGATTAATGATTTTGTTTTTCGGCCATGAACCAAAACATAATTGAAACAAAAGCACTGGAATCAAATTTAGCGTCACAAATTCAATACTTTTCCATTTTGGTAGTAGCAAAGGCACATGCCATTTTCGATTATAGCATTTTCAGCACAACCAAATTGGTAATACGTAGCAAGTGGCAGCAATTAATATGAATGAAGCAGCCGCTTTGGCATTTATATATTTACAACCACATTCAGTTTCAAGCAACCACTGCTTTTCTTAACGCAGACCCTATAAAAGAAACCTTTTCTCTCCTACATTCTTGAATTCTGTTGGAAACTTGGCTTCGATTATCGAGTATATTTATGATCCTGTGTCTTATTTTAAAATGCATATACTGTCAGCTTTTTTATATTATTGCGTGGTTTTCCTTTATATGAGACTCTACTTCCCAATGCCTTTGACAATGTGCTACGATCTCAATGCAATAGTTTCTTCATCATTTTCCCTCTTTCATTTTCGTTTTCTGATATCATAATCCATACATTTTGTTCAGTATTTTTTCCTTCCATAATATAAGGTTAAGTAGCTTAACTACACTATATGTTCATAGTTTATGTGGCGATTATTTTTAAAACACTCAATATATAAATTAACCAATCCTCTAGTCTTAATTTCGCCAACTTCTTCCTATAAAATATATATATATATATATATATATATAT
>QANX01002890.1:0-25536 GCA_003254975.1 Ochetophila trinervis | reverse complement strand
CGCTAGCTTGTATATATATTCTATAGAAATGTACTAGGGGTGCTGGTGTCTAAAACTGATGATGAAGATGAGATTGCACATGTTAGGGTCAGAAGTGTATACGAAACTGGGGAAGTTTTTCATAAACTTTATGTTCTTCCACATGTACCAAATCTAGCAGTCTATAGAAGAATATCACAAATGTACCTCGACCCCTACATATTATCATTATTTTATAGTCTACATATATATAAACCTAAAGGCACATGCAAATACTTTCAAAATGCATTAAACGTAAATGAGCTATATATTGATCAAAACTTTCCACACCCTAGCTGCCTCAACATGGGGGTCACATCCATGCATGTCTATTCAAATGTCTAAATTTTAATGGTTTGCAGATAAGTAGTTGGCATAAATGCCTCTTATAAGTATCCATTTACGTGACTAAAATCGGTGTGAATATATGTATATATATAGTGAGGAAGCTAGAGAAAGAGAAAGAGAGAAAAGGTTCTTCAAGGGTTTTTCACCTTTTGGACAGGACTGCCTACTTGCTATTTGCCAATACATGAAGCCTATAACAAAATAAGGTGGACCGCCCATACCCACATCTCTTGTTTTTATCTTTAAATATTTTTTTTTTCAAAGTACAAAATAATTAAAAGAATAAAAATTTATTTTAGAATTCTTTGCTTAACCAAACACGAAACCTAGTTCGTCCCATTTCTATCCGGCAAGAGAACGGATAAACGGGAAAAAGCAACTTCGAGTTCAACACCAATCAGAAAGCGCATTCAATATGAAACCCAGATAAGAAAAGGGTATTTATTAAAAGTACTAAACCAAAATAGACATTAAAAAAAAAAACAATATGGAAAAAAAAAAAGGAGCACACATCCAAATGCTGCCGCAGAAACAACCACGCTCATAAACAACAAAATTTAAACAAATGCTTTCTTTTCTTAAATTGACAATGCTCATCGATAAGATCAAAATAATTAAACCATATGGAAATCTGAATTGAAATTCGAAAACAAAAAAACAAACATCCCCATATTATCCTCACCCCCGTTTTTTCCACTACTTCCTAGGCTTTTTTTTTTTTTCCCTTGACTTACTTTCAGTGCATGTTAAAAGGTTCTTGACAAAACCATAATAAGCAAAATTAAATTAGAGAGAGTAGCTGACAAATGGAAGATTTGGTAAAAGAAAAAAGAAGTAAAAAAGGGGTGTAGAGAGAAATAGTATTGAAGGCAATTTTTAAGGCCTCGGGGGTGGGAAGAATTGCGTACCAGCCATGAAAGCGTTGAGTGGAGCTGGATAGAGTGAAGCAGGTTCAAGCAAAGAGGCAGCTGACAATGAGGCTGTTGTCGCTCCCCCAATGAGGTTCAGTTGCTGCGCTCCGTCGTCGTCGCCACCGCGGCCCGACGAGCCCTCGCCGCCTGTTGAATAATGACCATCGGGTCCTTGGTCGTAGAGAATCCCCCTGAAAACATGTCCTCCTATGTTCACAGCCGTTTGATACGCGTATTGCTCATCTGCATCGTCCATCGCGCTCACTCTCACGCACCGAAACACGGCTGGTGAATTCACTTCAGATGGGAATTGTCCCAGTTCCAACCCTAATTAATGAATCAACTCCAATGAAAATAAAAATAAAAATAAAAATAAATAAATAAAATAAATTCAGGATAATTTAAAAAGTGAAGAGAAAACAATGAATAAAAAAAAAAGCGGTGTAGCAAAGCAATTAAGTTACATATAGAAGAACTTTTGGTCATATTTACTTGCGAACAGTGATGGAATGGAAAAAAAGAAGAAAAAGCAGGTGAGTGGGTAACTATGGAGGTGGACTTTGCTACACGCAAACGATATGAGCTTGTTTTGTTGGGGGGTACAGGTACAGGGTAAAAGTCCAGAAATTTCTCAAAGATCTGTAGCATATATAGAATTTCTCTACAGCATTACAGTTTTTTGAGAATTCTTCTAGACAAATATATATATATATTTTTTCCAAATGTCCAAATTCAAGAATATATATGAATCTTCTGTGTGTGTTTTTTCTTTATTTAGGGTATTTGTTTGTATTGTAAACTACAACATTACCTGACGTGGTGGTGGGTAAACGAGTGCAGGCAAGAGAAGCCGATCCAGCCTGATTATCTCTCTGTCTTTTGGGGTTGTCAACTCGAAACTGTGGCTGCTGCTGTTGTTGTTGTAATTCTGATAGTTGCTGTTGTCTCTCTCGGCGCTTGGCTGCAGGTACCCAAGTGCTCTTAACGTGTGTCTGGCACGGAAACCCTCGGCTTTTACAACAAGTTCTGCATCTCAAATGGACGCAGTCTTTCTTGGCTTGGTTCCCACAATCTTGGCAATTCATACCTCCTCCTCCTCCAGCCAGACTACTTTGTCTCATCACCGTCAATCCCAATCTCGAAGACTCATCGGAGTCGTTGATGTCGAAGCTTCTGATTCGGCTAGGACCCACTCCAAACGAGTAATAGCTGTTTAAATTCTGCTGTTGGTGGTGATACTGCGGCCATATCTCAAAACCTTTGTTGTAGATCTCTTCGTTTCTGTACAAAAACAGGCTGTTTCCTTGTTGTTGTTGTTGTTGTCGTCGTCTATCTCCTTCTTCTTCTTCTTGCTTGTTTGGAGAAGCTTCTTTACCACCTAAACAGAAGAACCCAGCCATTTCTCGCACCTAAAAGCTGAGACTAACCTCAATTTGGGGTAAAAATCCATATCCAGAAATTAACCTTAGTGTGTGTGTGGGTGGGTATCAATCAGCTGCGTGGAGCTTTCAAATCTTGAAAGACAAGTGATCGAGATCTCCGGCTTTTCGCTAGTTAGATAGAAACTGTAGAGAAAAAGCGTTAGTGGTGGGATGATATTAATATGAAACTGCGGTTGTTTGGGGAGGGTTCTGAAAATTCTGACTCTTCTCTGATTCGATGTAATCTTGTAGTTGGGGCTTTGCAGCTTTTCACAACAATTTTCTCAATTTTTTTTCTTTTTTTTTTAAGGGTAAATACTAATACGATTCCAAAGAAATGATAAATGATCAATGATAATGGGTTTTTTTTTTTGTGTGTGTGTGTGGGGGGGGTTTCAATTCTCTTTCGTTGTTCGAAGCAATAATGGCACGGAATTAGAGTCCTGCAACGCCGCCATGGTAACTGCACCACCCTCACTCTGCTACACCACTCTCATTTAAGACAACAGCGCCAACTCTCTCTCTCTCGTATGCAACTTGCAACTGAGTTTTTTTTGCTGTGCCTTCGCGTGTGTGAGAGACAAGAGAGAGAAAACGATGATAGAGGGAGAGAGAAAGAGAGTGTGCGTGCGTGCGTGTGTGTTTGTGTGAGAGAGAGTGAGAGGGAGAGTAAGAGAGGGAACAAGAAAATCTATCACTGGCCACTTCTCTACAGTTCTCTTCCAGTTTCAATGAATCTCACCGAGCATGATTCAATCCCAGTCGTTGCATGACCATCCTTCGGTCCATCTTCCTCCACGTGTTCTTTCCATCAGCTTTTGCCTATTCGTCCTTTCACCGGAAAACCCGCTAGTACTTGTTTTTTTTTTGACCGTCCCCCCTATAATTAAGATTGTTTTTTCACCCCATTTTTAATCCATTAAGCAACCTAATATACCCAAAAATAGATTCCATCCACCCACATGCATCTTTCTTAAATTTCCATCACAGATCTATTTGATTCTCGACGCGTGTGATTCATCTCCAAATCAAACGGCTCAAAGTTCAAGTACTGTCTGTCAGTCTGTGACAAACAGTGGAATATGATCGCATAAACGTTAATTTTTTTGCCAAAACGTAATTTTAGGTTTAACGAAATTCTCGGGGCACACGTACGTATATAATTTTCAGGTCCAGTGCCTCGTATTCCACTAAAAATTCTTCCTGTAATCATTTTATCATTGACAAAATGATACAAAATAATTTGTATTTTTATTTTGTTACAAAAACCATTATTTTATACTTAAAAAAATTAGTTAACGCGGAGAATTTTTCCTTCATCTCTAATAGGTCAACACCTTAAATCGAGAACTTTTTATTATTATACATAATACTTTATGAAATTATGAATATGATACCTAACGGAGCTAGGGTTCATGTTTCAAAAATGTTGGAAAAATGCCCAGCAAATGGATCGGCCTTGGTTAAGAAAATGAGCAAGAAAATTTGAAAAAAATCATGTGGTACGTTTTGCATTATTATTAATAACGTGTTGACTTGAAACTTAAAATTAATGAGTGTTAGGCAGAAGTAGAACATTTCGGTATTTTAAATGCTATTTTTTGTGTGTGATTTGACTGCTATTTAATTTTCAATATTTTTATTCATGTTTGAACGAAGAAGAACGAACTGGAACAAAATGGTGATCATGTACTAAATGGCTGGATCTTGTTTCTTTTCAATATGCAGCTGTTTTCACACACCTTTGTGAGGTTGTGAGGACACGCACTCTCTCATGCATCTATAATTATTACAGTTTAAATATAATTTTAGTTCTTTTTTCCTATTTTTTATTAATTAATATCCTCCATTTATTCTTCTTTGGTGACTTCTTCTTTTTTTCCCCCCTTTCCTCTCTTCATCAAAGTTTAATAGCAGAGGACTAAATTCGTTTTGATAATAATTCTTCCAAGAAAGGCATAACTTCATAAGTTGTTCTTTGGATTTGAAGTGACATGGAGGTGTGTGGTTTAAAAAACGGCATGTATAGCTTAGCTTGCCTTTAATAATACTCTAATGTAAAAAAAGAAAGATTAGTCTTTCCCTACAATTAAATATCAATGTGGTGTTTTTATTTTTATTTTTTTGGTTGGAGGGGGAGTGTGATGTTTTCAGAAATTGGATTCATAATATATAGGTGGAACTTGGTGATATTTTGGGACCCCATTGGTCGGAAGTCATACCCATACCCATAGTCTCCATTCAATTTGGTTCCTTGTCAAATTGGCTTATCCTTTTTAGTGATATAGAGGACGACCTCTTTTGAAGTGAAAATTTATGGTTTTTTGTTTTTCTTTTGAAAAATATTGTTGTTTAGGCACTATAAACTCTTTCTTTTTTTAGTATTTATAAAAATAATTAATTAATTTTTTAATATTTAATGATGTGCTATTATTTTATTCCATATACTTTATATAATTGCAGATAATTATTATTTTATCAACTATTACTAATTTCTATATTGAATAGAAAAAATTTAATTAATAAATTTAATTTCTTTTATCGTCCCCATAACACAACTAAGCTTTCAACCCCTGCCAAATGTGTCTCTATTTAGGACCAGCCCATAAGCTGAGGTCATGTCCTTTCAAAATCTCTTCCTAACAACAAAATTAATAAATAAATAAATAAAGTGATCAATTGATGCTAGAAATTAAAACTATAAGCATTTAGATGCCTTATTCAATAAAATTCAAAGTAACACACTATATAATGAATTTACATATCTTATTATATTATTAATATTTCAATTAATGTTTATAGTAGATATATCAATTATATTGCAGATAAACTTCAAATGAAACTATATTTCTCATATACTAGTCTTATTCTTTTAAATCTCTGCATGTTTCGTAGTTTCAACTTGCAAGAGTGTTCAATTTCACAAAAAAAAAAAAAACAAAAAACTATCAAGAGTCTCCCTATGGAAAGAAAAAAAAAAACTATTGGAGACAATCCAGTGTTTAAAACTATTATCTTTAAAATAATAATCTGAATTTGAATAAATCAAAAGTGTCATTAATAGGATAAAGATTCTTACCTTAACATCAATTCTTCTTCTTTTTTAATTTCATAAACGGCACATGAACTTTATCATTCTCATGTGCTTCTTGCATTCTGTATGCTTGAGAGCAATCGAATAACAAAAACACAACATATTTTTTAAACACTTAAATGATGGAACATTGATATTTGTAAACCAAAGTTAATAAAACCAAATTTCCAATCATTCTTTAAAAGATAGAATTTTTTTTTTTATTTTTTTTTTAAATGTAGCTAAAAATGATGTGATTGGCCCCCTTTGGTGGGAGGACCACCTCTAGGGTCTTAGGCTAGCTTCACTCAATTAGTTAAATTAGATGTGGTTGGCTCATAGTTTGAAGGTCCACGTCTCCATTGCTACGAAAAATTTACTCCATAAAATTATTCATTTTATTCTATGCTATCAGCTATATAAAAACTATATAGGTATAGTAGGAGGAGTGGAGAAGGCCTTTTGCGCTAAAACCTATCTAATTCTTATAATTAAGAGAAAAACACAACCCCTTTTAAATCAAACAATCACGTGAAGCCCGCTAATTAGTGCCCACTAATTATTGGATTTCAATTATACATATACAGGTACGGACTCCGGCCGGCTTATCCCGCCGTACAAATGCCCTTGACTCTGCCTTAGCTGCGTAAAAGAAAGGGAAAGTTTTCGTGGCATATAATAACACTAATTATTTGATTAATTATTTTAATTTAACTAGTTTATTATCATTATTGTTTATTAGGGGCCCGAGGCAAAGCAGGGGCTTGCCTTTATCATTTCTTTATCAGTGCTCTCCCATAAAAAAATTGGAAATAAACTATATTGTATATGACTGTGTTAATTACCTGGTGCCCTTAATTCATCAAAAAAATTACCTGCTACCCTTTATTATATATCAATTTAAACCATATATCCCTCGTCCGCACTAGAAGGCAAATTTAGCTTTTGCTTTGCTGATTTAGCAAATTTTAATTTCTATTACCTTTAGGTATATATGACTCATCAACATGGCATGTTGAGTCGTATTTAATTAGACAATAAATCGACCTATGTTCATTAAGTGGGAAATTAATGGTTTAGATTGGTCGTGTTGCATTTTGAAAGTGTGATTGAAATTAATAATTTGATTAAAAATGTCTAACACAACCGTCTCAAACAAAAAAAAAAAAAATCTCTAACACGACGTACTTCTCCACCTAAGTTGATTTCTATTGTCTGATTGAGCTCAACCCATCTTGTTTAAAATCTGAAAATTGTTTTTTATTTTATTTTTATTTTGGGATTAATGAAATTAATTTAATTAGTAAACAGAAAGAACCAATATGCATGCTTCATATTAAATTATATATTTTGAAAACTAAGCTACATACCTATTACCATAATTATTATGTTTAAGTATCAATTTTTTCATAATTTGACATGTGTTACAATCTTAATCAAACTAATTTAAAAAAAAATAGTGAAAAAATAAAAGCCACTCGCAAACGCGTAATTACGCGTTTATAATTACATGCAGGAAGATATCAATGGGATACATCAAATTAGAAAAGCCTTATATAGTTCAAATAATAATCATTAACCCTATCAAAATTTTATCAATAGTATTTAATCAAAATCACATCAAAGCTGTTGGACACAACACTTAATGAGTAAGCGTGACTTTGTAATAAAGACTGATGGTACAAATATATATATTTTAAATTGTATCATTGCATTAAGCTCAACTATATCTCTTATAATTATGAAAGCAATTCCTCAAAATTAGAGAAAGTGGTACAAAAAATTTATTGAGCAATATACATTTTTATAATTATTTCTTATTGTTTCTATAATGAAAAATGTGAGATGGAATTGATGATGTATAATGGGTACGTAGGAAGAATTTATGAAAAAAACATATAAATAAATAAAAAGGTTGGAGAGAGAGAGAGAGCGGGTGAGGAGGGAGGGTTTGTAATTGGGTGAGTGAAAGATGAGCGGAGAGCCAATAATTGTGTCCCTGTCTTTCACTCTCGAGCCCAGTGCTCGCCTTCTTTCAGTTGACTGCCTTTTTTCTGAGTCTTTGCCTCTCTCCCCCACTCACTCAGTACTAAAAAGCCCAGTTTTTACTGAGATAGGTAAGCTTAAGGTTCACTTTGCGAAAATCATTAACTCCTCTATTGCTCGCACGTGCCCAAACGACTGGACAGTGGACACCACTTCTATTAGCCTTTTTTCTTTCCTTAACAATCTGATTTAAGGTTGTAACTGCTCTAATTTAATTTCATAAAGCTTTTTATTTATTCATTATGTTCTTCTTCTCCATTTCTTTGGCCTTATTAGGCGGATAAATTATTTTATTCTTGCGATAATTTTTCCGATTCGTTAGCTACCACTAAAAAGGAAAATCTCGGAAAAGTTAGCGGCTCATCTTTGTAGAAGAAAAAATTATTTTCGTCATAATAACTTTTTCTTCTACAATTTGGCAAATTGTAGAAGAAAAATTGTATATTTAGTTCATGAGACGGTGGGGAAAAAAATTTTGGCAAATTCAAGAATCAATATGAAGGCTTCGTATATAAACACCGATTTTCTAGTACTTATTTTTTTGTTTTATTCTGGTAAACACCGATTTTCTAGTACTGTCTTATAGCCATGTGACCTTTATATCATTCATAAGAAAGATAATTATTTTGCAAGTAGCTGATGGTCAAATTAATTAATTAATTCAAAATTTTCAACCTAATTTGAAATGTGATACATATTTTTTTAATATTAGTTATACATCCTTGCTCTATTATCAATCGAGATTAACAATTTAAAATTCACAACTCACGACTATTACCATGACTGTTTTATCGAAATGATTGGATCATTGTCTTGCTTGGGATTTGGGTTGATTTTATTACTGCCCTTTAAATAAGAGACTAATCTTTTTCTTTTTCTTTTTTTGGCATAGAAATATAACATGGAATCATTGTCTTGCTTGGGATTTGGGTTGATTTTATTACCGCCCTTATTGAACGTTTTTTATAGGAATGTGACTTGTTATTTATATCGCATACATATTAATAGTATTGATATTTAATGAAATAATTAAATGTCTAATGTATTGATAGCCAATTCAAAAAAAATATTATATGATACTATTCAAAAAAACTATTAATTTATTATATTTTTTATTTCTTAAAAAAAAAAGACATTTTAAGAAAAATTATTTTAAAAAATTATAAGCTCTAACAATTTTTTTGGAAATAAACATTTTATTTTAACAATGTATTTATCATATTATGCCAGCTTAATATTTATTTTATAAATTATCATTGTAAAATAATTTTTTTAAATAATATTTATATCGCATATGTTAATTTTTACACATTTCCATGAGAGATGTTTTAAAATTTGGAGAAAAATCTATCACTACAAAAGAAAAAAAAAAAAAGCATAATTTAAAAAAAGATAGATGGCATAAAAGCTCATGAACTATAAAATTTTTACACTTTAATCCCTATTTTTTTTTTTTACGCTTTAATCCTTGAAGTGGAAATACTCTTGCACGAATAGTCTTTAAACTATTTTTTGTCAAATCGTTGATGATAGTTCAAGGACTAAAGTGCTAAAAAAGTTTAAACACTAAATATTAAAAAAAAAACGATTTAGACACTAAAATGAAATAAAAAAATGACCATGAATACTTTTTAATTTCAGTTTCAATTAAATCAGGGTCAAACTCGTTAAAGAATTGAGAGAAAAAAGTTTTAAAACTATTTGTGCATAAGTAATGTGAATTCAAGGACTAAAGTTTTAAACAAAAAATATTTAAATATATATATATATATATATTCAAAGACTGTAATATCAAACCTTTTATAGTTGAAGGAAATTTGTGCCAATTACTTTTTAAAAATAAAAATAAAATAAAAAGGATCTTTTAGCCCCTAAATCCTCAAGGAGGGGAAAATAATAAAAGGATAGGAATACGCTTGTAATGGTGGGGCGGCGGTACATGATATTGATTCCCCATAAAATATTCATAGAATGGGTCCCAACTCAAACTTGGCGTGGGGTCCTCATAAAATATTCTTAAGTCCCAACTTAAACTTGGCGTAGGGTCCACATATTCCAGAACCCAGCGGGGAGTGCATGTGCAGAAATCATGAGAATATAAAGTGTCACCTATGTAGAGTGGATGTATAGATTATAGGTTTCCCTTTGTAAAGCAGATTATTGGGTGTCTTGGCCTTTAAGCGTCATTATGTCTCATGAAAGGTTGCAGATCCTTTGCCAAAGGGTAAAAAAGCTAAACAACCACAAATTCATAAAAGATACGTAGATAAAGAGGGAAAAAATAAAAGCCAAAGGGAAAGAAAAATTTGATATTGATTTTGGGTTCTGATAATTCTATTACTGTTTGCGTTTTTATTTTCTTTTCCTACTTTTTTTTCCTATTAGTTGTGGCTTCAATATAAGAAGTCATTAGCGTTAATCATATGCTTGAATTTTAATTAGAATNGAGAATGTACAAGATGTTTTACATTTTAAACATAAACAATTTCCAATAATATTATGTTTTGCAATGTAAATTAAAAAAGCTTAAGGACAAACTGTAACATCCCGTTTTGAGAAAAATAATAAAATTCAAGTTTGACCAGTTTGACCTTAAGTGGGCCCCATGGTTGACTTTTTGTACAGTTATGTTTCAGCTTTGACTTTGGTACCGTTGCGTAAAGCTAGTCGATACGAGTTCGTAGACTAGTAGTACGCTTGATTCGGACTTAAGACCATGAAGTTATGGTCATTTTAGTGTGAGGGCAATTTGGTAATTTGGCAAAAACTGATATTTAAGTGTGAGAAAAGATGAAAATGCCCCTGTCTTCATCTTTAAATTTTGGCCAGATTCTTGAATTTTCCAGCCACACCCGACGCCTTCCACCCCTTTCACCGCGCCACTTTCGCACGCCGGTAGCCGCCACACCGTGGCCGGACTTGGCCGACCACCACCCCTAGATCGAAGCCGACAACCTCCTCTTTCTCCCTGTACCAGTGGTTCGCCGTGAAACGACCCAGATCACCAGAAAATTCAGCGAGACCGAGAGCTCGTGCAACCCGTGCACTGTTGCGACACCACATTTGGCCTGCCATATCTCACTGTCCCGGTGGAGTTAGGGAGCGTGCTTGGTACCTTTGGAAAGCTGGTGCGACGATCTACATTTTGGTACCAAGATTGACCCCGGAGACTGCCATATCACGTCGGGAAAAAGGCCGCGAAATCTCAGAAAAACCACCCGCGACAGCCACCTTTCCACCTAGATCTACTCCGATCGTCGGCGAGTGGCACGACACAGCCACCACCACGAGGTTCAGACTACGTCGACGACCTGATCTGCATTTTCCCGAGCTCCGACGACCGCCGCACGCGCCGCTTGACCCGAGCTCCACGCGCCGTCGCTGATCTGCTCCGCCACCGGCGAGTGGTGGTGCACCGCCTATCCAGGAAGCTTCCCCTCGTGCTGGTGAAGCTAACCCAGGTTGTTCCTCCCCTTTTCGCCGCCGTTAAAACCCTCAACAGACTCAATCTTTGGCCGGATTTTCCTTCCCTCCGGCCGAGTCACCGGCGGCGNAAATTAATTAATTAATTTTTAATTATATTATTATATTTTGATCTAAATTGCTAGCTCTGCATTGACTTAGGATAAATTTATCGCTGACAAACTCCTTTAGCACGCCATTTACAAACAAAATGGGCAAATCTATTGCTACTCCTAAGAGTCTAAAAAAAAGAGATGCTATCAATTCTATTGTAACAGCAGCATTATTTTTAAACATAAAGAATAAATATTTTTCATAATGTTATTTGATAAACAAAATATAATAAATGTAAACTTGGACATCTTTAATTACCAGCACTTTTTATTCTTTTTGATAAATTTTAATTACCGTTGGTCCGTTACTTCTTCTTGATGTAAAAAATAGAAAACCTGTCCGAAGTTTCGCCGACCCCGATAGCGCGAACTCACTGCCAAATTGGTTTGTTGACAAGACAGTCTTGCTTTTGATACGTTTTGGGCCTGGATCGTTGACAGCCCGACTATAGTAGCATTCATATGGCCCAGTCAAAAAAATGGAATATGATGTTGACTCACGAATGGCTATTTTTACCACCATACTGAAACGGTGTGGTATGTCTTTAAATTCTACAATATTCTGGGTTAAGTCATAGTATGCAACTCTAGTAATTTAATTATTCACCAAAAATAACTCTAGTAATCCTATCTACATCGTTAGTGTTCGTTTGGAATGCTTTTTATCTTAGTCCAAAATATTTATTTCAAAGCCAAAAGTTCTTTTAGCAAAAAATATTGATATTTGGCTATTGTCAACTAGCAATTGTTGATCCAAAAAAAATAGTTTGGTTAAACTGTTTTAGGCCATGTTTGGTATATCTTTAACTCTTAATTTTGTTTTTTCTTCTGCTGTTTTTAGAAAAGCTTTTTGAAAAAGCAATTATTTATTGACTTTTTTTAAAATATTTTTTGGAAGTCTAAAGTATTGTTAAAATTTTATATAAATACTTCAATAAGCAGTTTTTAAGATTTAAATCTGTTTTTGGCTTCTCTAAAAATATGCTAAATAGAGTTTTAGAGAAATTCAAACTTTGATTCTTCTAAGAAGTCACAAAGAAGCTTTTAAGGGAAGTTTAATTTGTCTTTAATGGATATATTTCTTTCAAATAATATTTTTGTATTCTTTTTGGAGTACAAAACTATCCTCAAAGTCAAAATTTTTATTTCTACCCAAACTCTAAATAACTTTTGAATAAAATTAAACTCTTCTTCGAATAGATCTACACACAAAACATCTAACAAAAGGCGTATCTGAAGAAGCTATGCAAACGAACTCTTGTTTTTGTGTTAAAAATAATAGAACAGTAAAGTTTATTTATTTTTTTGTTTATTTATTTTTTTGGTTTAAACGGTGCCCAAGCTAGCTTAGTTGCGTCCTACATCGGCATGGTGATTTAGAGGACTATAAAACTCCTTTGGGGATAATAACTATTATGTCATTTTTTGTACGGATAGCCATGTCTTGGACTCTTGAAGAAAAATGGTCACGTGTGGAAGAAAATTAATTTTTTTGTCTATGTACGGATAGCCATGTCTTCGGCTATGCTTTTATTTTTAACCGTTGTGTATCCGTAGTCACAAAACAGCTCTATCATTTTCTTTTTTATCTTCTAATTCTATTTATATTTCACTTTTTCAAACATAATAAATTTAACTATAAAATATAAAAATATTCATTTTGAGTTTTTTTATTTTATTTTACCAATAGTATATGTTAGAGATTGAATGTTAGCTCCGCTCAAGCCTGTAATCAGCCCAGTTTAAGTTAGTTAGATTACAGTTCACGTCAGCATGCAAATTAGTTAGCACGCATGCAAGGTGGTTAAGCTCGTGGTTAAATTTGTTAATAGACACGTGACTTTGTTAAAACTGTTAGAAGTCTGTTATTGAGTATCATTGAATAGTAGTTGCTTTCATATAAAAGCATTGTAATCAGAAGCTTTGAAATATATTAATTCAATGAGAATTTCCATACTTGAGTTTCTATTTTTTCTCTAGCTTCTTAAGCTTTCTTTCATTCTCTTGCATGTTCTTAGCTTCCAAACATTCTATTTTCTCACATGGTATCAAAGCACACACAATGACATATCAAACATCGATCCTAACAATCTCATATTTTCCGAGCAATTTAGTCAAGCTAAATGATAACAACTACTTTATCTAGAAGTCACATATTCTTCCAGTGATTAAAGGTCATCGATTTGAGAAGTTTATCATTTTCTCATCATTCAAAGAAGCGTTTGGAGCTGAAACCAGCAGCGTGAGTCCTGATGTTCAAAGTATTCAAGATGATGGACATACAACCACCCAAACTACCTCGATTGGATTCACTCCTCTCAGCTTTGCTCAACAAAAATAAAATTGGTATTTTTAAGATCAATTCATTGTTGGTTGGCTCAAAAGCACAATTTCTTCAGAAGTTTTCAGCCACTTTGTTGGTAAAGATTCAACATTTGATCTCTGGCATGCAATTGAAAATCGGTATGCAGTAAAGTCACAAGGAAGAGTCTTTCATTATCAAAAATTGATTGCTAATATGAAGAAAGGAAGTCTTGCAATCGATGCTTTTGTTCTTAAAATGAAAGATTTAGTTAATAATCTGGTAGCTGCTAGTGATAGTGTAACTGAAACCAATCTAGTTATGTATATACTTGGAGGTTTGTGGTCATATTATGAACCAGTTACAACAATCCTAGCTATAAAACTTGAACAATTCACTGTTGATGAAGTTTAAAGTCATTTAATTGCTTATGAAGCACGACTTGAACAATTGCACAGCACTATCACTCTTGAGCTAAACAACTCATTTGCCAATCTTGCCTTTGATAAAGCCACACTCACTAAGGCTTTATTATTGATTAATCCGGCCAATTCAAGTCTTAATCAAGGTCAGGAGGGCTTACTAGGAAATTTATCAAGTGAACAACAACAACAACAAATGTTTGCTAATTTTGTTAATGTTGATGTTGCAATTAATTTTGGTAGAGGATCCAATGATCAAATATTCTCAAATGATCAAAATTGAGATTACAACATACAAGGTTATAATCAATATTCTGGTCATAGAATACAAGATTACAACAAGTAAGGAGGATTCGACCAAGATTATCAAAGGCAAAGTTTCTTTAGAGGAAGAGGTAGAGGAGCAAGAGGAAAGCCATAGTGTCAACTATGTGGTAAAATTGGTCATATAACCTTTTTGTGCTACTATATTGCTGGAAATCCAATGAGCAACTTTTTCAATCCCATTGGAAGTCCTATTCGGCCATTTTCCAGCTTCAATCAAATACAGATGCCACCACCTAATCTACCAAATCCCAATATGATTTATCAGTCTGGTTACAATTTTGGCATTCCAAGCTACACTCTTCAAAATACCTCATCCTCTAATGGTTATAATGTGTCATATCCTATGGGAAACCTTGGAAACTACTTATGTTCTCTTATGTTCAACAATAACAATGCCATTGCTAATCAACCATCTGGCATTACAGCAAATTAAGCCTTTGTAACCGGAATAATGCCTCCTGATCAAAGTTATCCACCATCAGTCAATATTGTAATTCCTGTTACCATTGGAGATCCAAACTGGAATCTCGACAGTGGGGCTACAAATCACATAGTCAATGACTCTTCAAACTTGCTTCAACAAATGAATTAAAATGGTAAGAATCAGCTTTTAGTTGGTAATGGTCAAGGTTTACAGATTAAAGGTATTGGTACTGCCTTACTGCCTTGTGTTAATGGTTCCTCTATCTTATTGAAGAATGTATTGATTGTGCCATTAATTACTAAAAATCTCATTAGTATATCTCAGTTAACTCAAGACAATTCTATTATTGTTGAGTTTTTATCTGATTGCTGCTTGATTAAGAGCAAATAGTGGGGAGCAACGCTGATATTGTGAAGACTTTAAGCTGGACTCTATAAGCTTTCAATGTCTCATGGTGATCATCTTGTAGTTTTGAAAAGTCATTCAAAACTCCAACCATCTCTGTTCAACATAACAAGCAGTGAACTCAACATTCCTGCCAATTCTGCATGTCAGTTTCAGTATCAAGCTCAAGCTACTCCTTTTCAAATTTCAGATCTGTATTTCAACAATACTATGCATGATGTCAATTTCTATATTTCAACCTCTGTCAATAATGAAGACAAGCTATTGCAATTTGATTATGGTGATTGTAATATTTCTTTCCAAACTTCAAATGGTTTTGATGTTAACATGTTACATCAAAGATTTAGACATGTCTCAGAGTTAGTGATGCAAAAGATCTTAACTCTTTGTAATTAGTTTCAAAAATTCAATAAAAGTGGCTTTGAGTTCTGTGAAGCTTGTCAATATGGAAAGCAACACATGGAGTCCTTTCAAAGGATTCAAAGTTAGACAACCTCTCCACTCGAGCTAATGCATAGTGATTTGTGGGGACCATCACCTACATTTTCTAAAGAAGGTTTCAGATATTACATTCATTTTGTTGATGACTTCTCTATGTTCACTTGGATATATCCACTAAAAACTAAAGGAGAAGCCTTCAACACATTTGTTTTGTTTCACAAAATGGCAAAAAAGACCATTGAACATAAGCTGAAATGTCTTCAAATAGATTGGGGTGGTGAATATAGAAATTTCACTCCTTATCTCAAGCAGCATGGCATCTTGGCTAGACACCTTTGTCCACATACACATGCTCAAAATGGAAGAGCAGAACGAAAGCATAGGCATATTGGAGAAACAGGTTTGTATCTACTAGCTCAAGCTCACATGTCTTTACAATTTTGGTGGGAAGCTTTTAGCACTGCTGTATATGTGATTAATAGACTACCAACAATTGTTCTTAAGTTCTTTAGTCCCTATCAAAAATTGCATGGAAAAATTCTAGATCATTTTCTTTTAAAAGTATTTGGATGCGGTTGCTATCCTCATTTTTGAGCTTATGCTTCTCAAAAGTTTCAGTTTCACACATCAAAATGTGTCTTTATTGGATACAGCCTTGAGCACAAGTGTTACAAATGTCTAGACAGTTATGGAAGGGTTTATATTGCCAAAAGTGTGAGCTTCAATGAGAAAGATTTTCCTTATAAGAATGGCTTATCACAAGACAAAACAATTAAAACCATATCCTCTGCTACTGATTCCAACTTGCTCTTAGGAGCACCTCTGGTTGTTGTACAAACAAGATCTGTGAACTCTGAATTACAGCTAGCACTCTCTAGTCCAATTAATTGTGTTTCCTCTCCAGCAAAGACTTCAATGTTACCATTATCTCAAAATGAGAACTCATTCCTTCCAGAGAAAGATACATGTGAAGCAGTCAACAATGTTACTTGTGAAATAGGCAATGATGATAATTATGCTGCAGGCAATAACATTACTTATGGATCATGCAATGATGTTACATCAGTTGATCATGAAACTAATGAACAATGTCAACTTGAATCAGAAGGTCAACTAGCTGATGCTGGTAATGATGAATACTGCCAATTTGAACCAAGTGGTCAACAAATGTATGAAAATTCAACTCTTGCTATTGAAGTATCTTATCACAATGCAAAAAGAACATAAGCTCAAAATTTTCATCCTATGAGGACGAGGTCCAAAAATGGAATAAGTAAACCAAAAAATTACTTGCTCAACAAGTAATATCTCAAAATCCTAAGTCCATATATGTTGAGGATCAGAAATCTGCAGCTGCAGCAGAGCCTGCAACTGTAAAAGAAGCCTTTAGATGTCCATAATGGAAGGCATCTATGGACAGTGAATATGAAGCTTTAAGAAGAAACAACAATTGATCTTTGGTTCTTGCTTTGTCTAATGTCAATGTTGTAGGTAATAAACGGGTTTTCAGTCTAATGTCAATGTTGTAGGTAATAAACGGGTTTTCAGGACAAAGTATAATGTTGATGGGTCTACAAAGCTCGGCTTGTTGCTAAAGGTTTCTATCAGAAACCTGGGTTTGATTTCTTTGAAACATTTAGCCCTGTGGTTAAGCCTACAACCATTCGAGTGATTCTCACTTTGGCTCTTGCTTTTAATTGGCATGTAAGGCAAATTGTTTTAATAATACATTTTTAAATGGTGATCTACATGAAAGTGTGTGTATGTCTCAGCCAGAAGGCTATGTCAACCAGCAATTTCCAAACTACATTTGCAAGCTACACAAAGCTCTTTATGGACTAAAGCAAGCCCCAAGAGCATGGTTTGACAAGCTGAAATACTCACTGGTTCAAAGAGGTTTTGTAAACTCCATTGCTGACAATTCTCTCTTTACTTTAAAAACAGAAAAGCTACATATCATGCTACTAGTATATGTAGATGATATCATTGTGATATGTTCGAGTAGCTCATATATTTCAGAACTGATTTCAAGTTTAACTAAGGAGTTCTCTTTAAAAGACCTTGGTGATTTACATTATTTTCTTGGCATTGAAGTAGGGAGATTTGCCAATGGTTTCTATTTGTCTCAGTCAAAGTATATTAAAGATCTTTTGTCTAAAGCCAAAATGGCTAAATCAAAGAGTTGCTCAAGTCCTATGATTACTGGGAAATTACTTTTCCTGTCATGATGGAGATTTGTTACTTGATCCTCTGCAATACAGAAGCATTGTAGGAGCTCTATGATACTTGACAATTACAAGACCAGAAATAACATTTTCAATTAACAAACTATGCCAATTTGTTCATTCTCCAAAAACTAGCCACTGAGAAACTTGTAAACGTCTTCTCAGATATCTAAATGGGACAGTTCACTGTGGTTTGCATCTCAAGACCACAAACCCTTGCAAACTTGTCTTTCATGGCTTCCCTGATAGTGATTGGGCTAGCTCTCCAAATGATTGAAGATCTTGTAATGGTTTTTGCATCTACCTTGGTCCAAACTTGGTTTCATGGAGCTTAAAGAAACAGGCTGTGGTAGCAAGATCTAGCACTAAGGCAGAGTATAAAGCTCTTGCAAACATTTCTACTGAACTAAGCTGACTGATGGAGTTAACAAAAGAACTGAAATTGTTATTACAAAAGCCATTAGCGTGGTCTGACAACCTAAGAGCTATTGCACTGGCGTACAATCCTGTTTATCATGCCAGAACAAAACACATCAAGATAAATGTGCATTATGTCAAAGAGAAAGTGTTAAGAAATCAGCTTGAAATACAATATGTGCCTGCTTTTAAGCAAACAACATATATTTTTACAAAACCATTGGGAACTACTCGATTCTCTTTCTTCGATCAAAGCTTAATATAGTCCAAGTTCCTACAAGAGATTGAAGTTCTCCAAAGTTCAAAGCTTAAACAGCAGTTATGTAGTCTGATGTTTGGTGTTCAAGATCAAGATGGTTCTTCAAAAGTTTTCCAAACTAAAGTTCTTAAAGTTAAAGATCTTTAGTTTGTGGGAGAGTGTTAGAGATTGAAGGTTAGCTCAGCTCAAGCTTGCAATTAGCTCAGCTCAAGTTAGTTAGATTACAGTCCACTTCAGCATGCAAATCAGTTAGCACACATGCAAGGTGGTTAAGCTCATGGTTAGATTTGTTAATAGACACGTGACTTTGTTAAAACTGTTAGAAGTCTGTTATTGAGTATCAATGAATAGCAGTTGCTTTAATATAAAAGCATTATAATTAGAAGCTTTGGAATATATTAATTCAATGAGAATTTCCATACTTGAGTTTCTATTTTCTCTTTAGCTTCTTAAACTTTCTTTCATTCTCTTGCATTTTCTTAGCTTCCAAACACTCTGTTTTTTCATAGTATCCATTTTGGGTATTCTGTATAAAAATGAAGTTTAATTCAATTTTAAACTAGTAAAATAGTTTTTTTTTTTTGTCATAAAAAATGAATTTTAAAGTTTAGAACATCTCCTATAGTGAAATAAAGTTTTATTTATTTATATCCCCTACTCTTTGGTAGGGGCCTCCGACTAATGAATCGGGATAGGGTCCTTCCCACAATCATTAAAAAAAAATATTCAAAAACATAAAAAAATCAAAACATGAAAAAATTAATTTCTTTTAAAACACCTTACTCACTGGTAGGGGGCTATCACTAAGTTGGGGTAGGAGTCACTACCACACCCATTCAGATTTTGAAAAAACATGAAAAGAAAAAAGAAGAAGAAGAAGTTTTTGTACATCTCCGACTAACTGGTAAAGGCCTTCTACGAGCGCATGAAAATATCAAAGTTTTTTATTTTTATTTTTATTTTTATGTCTCCTACCCTACCAGTGTGTTTGGTAGGACCTCCTACCAAACTCATTCAATTTTTTTTGAAAAGCATGAAAATTTAAGTTTTTATTTTTATTTTTATATATATCCCCTGCTTATTGATAGAGGAGCCTTACTAGTGAGTCAAGGTAGGGTCCCTACCACACCTATTCGAAAAAATTTAATAGAATGAAAAAATCAAGTTTTTATGTAATATTCCTTTAATTACTCACTGGTAGGGATCCCCTACCAATACTCTAATACTCTCTTTTGTGCTCCATACCATCGCATCCCATGGCTAGCTAGCCTACCACAATTCCAAATTAGTACAGTTGTCAAGGGATGCCCTAGTTAGGCGGTCCAAGTAAGCCATCCTTGTCCAAAATCAACAAGCGAATTGGAGCCTTTTTTTTAATCTAAAATGTACAATTTTATATTATATATTACAGCTGTCCTATAATGTTCTTGTATTTGTGCTTCCGTGTTAGATCAAGAAAGTTTGAGAATCAATTAAATTTAAATCGAATGGTGCCAAACATCTAATGGAAAATATAAACATAAAGCTGTCTTACCTGTCATTTACCAGATTAAATCTGCCTGGATTTAGGACGCTGGTTTCATTTGTCAAACATTCAAAAACCAAATTCAGTGAACTGATACAAATTTTACGTATACATAAATGTTAACATTAAAGGATCAAGTGTGTATTAGTATTAAAGTTTTCAAAATAACCGAGTCAAACTAGCAACTATGGTAAAACATAAACATGATTGAGACATTAATTGCTTTCAGCATTTTTCTTGCATTAGTACAAGTAATAATAAAAAATAATAAAAAGGTAAAAACAATGTCTACAAAGACATATAATTTCTCAAAAATTATTGAACAGAGAAAACTTATTATATATATTCCTGCCTGATTTCATGCAGTTAAAGTCCGATCCATCTCAGCATCAATTTCACATTGTAATCAGAGTATATATATAAAATATAAGAAAAACTGCCCAAAATACCAAACATATCACTTACATTACACTTCAAAATGGAGGCACTTGTTTATTCAAAACTCTACGTCGTCTTTTTATTATTTAATTGCTTAGATATAGTTCTATAAAACCCCACCAAAATCTAGGTAGCTCAAAACATGTGCATGCACTGACCATGGAAACTGACAAAAACCCCAGCATCACCACGGACAACCATAATCAACAAACCCTCTTGTTCATCATCGCTAAACGAACTTCAAAATCTCTAAAGAAATTCCACGCAGGTTATTTCAGAATAAGCCTATCACTGGGTGGGCAAGCTTTGTTATGGAAAACAGTACTCGCAGGTGGTCCGACGTCCGACGACACAAACGCTATACGTCACGTGCTTCGCACGCTTCACCCTTCAGCGTTCGTAGCACTCTGGTCTTTGGCTTTCGCGACTTCAATTGTACTCTCGCTTATTTACCTATCAAGATGCGTGTTTCACTTCAACATGGTGAAGGCGGAGTTCTCGCACCACGTAGGGGTTAACTACCTGTATGCTCCGTGGATTTCTTGGCTGCTTTTGCTTCAATCCGCACCGTTTTTGGAACCGAGGACCGTAACTTATCTGGTCCTCTGGTGGGTCTTCGCCGTCCCGGTGGTGGTCCTGGACGTGAAAATATACGGACAGTGGTTCACGAAAGGAAAAAGGTTTTTATTCACAGTGGCCAACCCGACGAGCCAGCTGTCCGTGATTGGGAACTTGGTTGGAGCCCAAGCTGCGGCTCACATGGGGTGGAAAGAGATCGCCGTTTTCATGTTCGCTTTAGGCATGGTGCACTATTTGGTGCTTTTCGTGACGCTTTATCAGCGCGTATCGGGCGGTGACCGTCTTCCGGTGATACTCCGACCAGTTTTCTTCTTGTTCTTCGCTGCACCCAGTGCGGCGAGCTTGGCTTGGGAAGCCATAACTGGAGCTTTCGATATGGGGTCCAAAATGTTATTTTTTCTATCCCTCTTCCTCTTCACTTCTCTGGTGAGCTATTTATTTTGCCTTTGAATTATATATTTAATATTAAAAGGTCAACATAACGACGTACTTTGGAAGTATTAGTGTCTATATATATTCTTATTAATTAGCTGAATGATTTATTCAATTAATATTTCTCCAAAAATTTAAAATTGTTAGGAAATGGATCCGCATACATTTTTTTTTATCACTTTAAAACTTTTTTCACATGTATATATGCATATATATTTATTTTTTTCCTTTGAAGTGGATCGTTGATATAAATTTTATATGATCGCTTTAACAAGATCAGATATGTGAAGAAGCTAATTATTAATTATTAAATTAAGCTTAATTTACAATTTATTAAGGTCTATATTATCTATTTAATTGAAAACATTTTTTTTCCTCTCATGAGTACTATGTGATGGATCCATATATGTAGTGGTTATCCATGGTTGAAACTTTTCAAAGTCAAAATATAACGTATGAAATCTGTGTTTACTTTGCTAAACATTTTTATAGTTTGTTTGATTTGTATTAAAAAATTATTTTTATAGCCATTGCTTTTATATTTTCTAATACCTATCCTCTCGAGTCTACTATACAGTAGCATCTATCCCTTCTCTCTCATTTATTTTTTAAAAGAATAATTTTAGATGTACCACAGTATACCAACAAACATATCATTTATATATGGTATTATTTTATTAGTTCGTATATTATTATAATTTAAATATAAATAAGTGAAACCGAATAAATATAATTAAATATAAACTAATAAATTGATGACATGTACATAAATAATAGATTTGTTAGTAGATTATATGATATTTTTAAGATGTATAATTTTTTTTTAAATCATAAGTTAATTTCATTTATCTTTCTCGAAATTTAAATGGTGGAAGGGTATATATGACTTTGTATGTATTTCATTTTTAGTTTAGCTTTTTTGTTATAGAAAAAGCTAGAATACTTGGGAGACGTACAAGGCTTTTTTAAGTGTAGACTTCAGCCTTCTGTCTCATTTTTTCATTTCCCTTTCCCCTTGAATTTCCATACACAGGGAAAAGTCCTTCATTGGAGGAGATAAATCTTGTCTTTCCTGTAATTCGTCAGACCAAAAGCCCCATTTTCCTCCATAAACCCTAATCTGAAATTTAATCGGAATTTATACAGAGGGTGCTCAAAGATACTTAGTGAGGTACCTTTTTCATAGAAAACTTTTTGTTTTTATTAATTTTTCTGGTTAGTCTACCTTTTTCAATAAAATTTAAGGTTCTTTTAATTAATTAATTTTTGTACATTTTTTGTGTGAAAACTAGTAACTCATGAGTTTGTTCCTCTTGAATGTCATTTTTTTTTCTTAATTCGTCTCATCCTGTAGAAAAGCTGTAGAAAAAGGTATGGAGTTTAAGTGAATTGTTATATATCTACATGTTATTCAATATTTTTTTGAAAGGCTCTTCATGCAAATTATAACATGTAGTTGAACATATTTGTTAATTTTTAGTCTAAAGATACTTTTCTTGCTCTTTTTCTGACTAAAAATGAAGAATTAATAGTTTAGGTCGACGAAGGTTGACAAGGAAATAGCGCAGTGAAAAAAACAAAGGGAAATAGTATTGTGTTCTTTATTATTTTCTGTTTTTGCTGGGTCAAGTTTAATTTTTAATGTTGAGAAAGTTTATATGAGAAAAATATGGTTTTTTCTTACTTTAAATCTCAGAAGATTTATCTCTAAGTGATTTTCTGTAGCATTTTTTTTTTTTTTTTGTAATCTGCAGATTCCAACTACAACATAGTTTATTTGGCTATTTAATATTTTAAAAGACAAAAAAAAAAAGTTGTATTCATTTATGAATAATACTAAAGGAATCATTTAGTTTATCAAAATATCTACTATATATATAAGTGTCATTACTTTATTGGTTAACTTATTAATATACTCTTAAGTATGGATAAATGAACTTTTAAAAATTTAAACACAATTAAATATAAATCAATCAAATAATATAACTATGTTAGTAGACTAGATGATATATTTAATATTATTCATTTCAAATAATGCCAGGAATCATATTGTCTACCACTATATGTACCAATTATATGCACGTCATTATTTTTTTTAAATGGTATCTTACAAAAATAATATTTTGTATTTGATTCAAAAGGTTAACATTCTAGGGGAGGTTTATGATGAAATTTCAAATTGGTGGCAGTGAAGTGTATTTAGGCCATATATGTTAGAGGAGGTAAATGCATATATTTTTCCGTTAAAACCATTTATTTTTATATTTCAATTTTGAAAAATGCAAACAGATATGCAGGCCAAAACTTTTCAAGAGGTCAATGAGAAGGTTCAGTGTTGCATGGTGGGCTTACTCATTCCCAGTGAACATCCTGGCTTTGGCTTCCCTTCAATATGCTCAAGAGGTGAAAGGAGAAATTCCCCACCTCCTAATGCTTCTGCTACTGGTGCTCTCTGTTTTGGTGTCCATCAGTTTGATGGTTTTCACAGCATTGAATACCAAAATGCTTTTACCCGATGACGACCCAATTATATGTCTTCTCAATGATTTGCCAGTTCGATCGGTCTCTACCATCAATGCCTAGCTGGTAGCTGCCTCTGTATTATAATGCAAGAAAACTCAAGAAATGGACTATATAGTCGTAATAATTTATTATCAATGGTAATTGTATGGTACACTTAGGTTATGTTAGACCTGCCGTATTATAGTTTCTTGTATTGTATAACTTATAATTTGTTGTATAATTTAATACAATCTTTATTTTTTAATACAATAGAAGTTTTATTATCAATATGAGAGATTGTATAATATATATGACATTATTATATGTTAATTTTGAAATGTATTAATTTTATAATTTTATTTGTCACTTTTTAATAGTTGTATTATTAATACGTCTGAAATTATTATCTAATATAAGAGAGACTGTATAACCTATTATGACATTAAAGATGTTAATTTTGATATACATTAGTTTTATAATTTTATTTGTATTGATATCTATTTTTATTTAAGCATATAAATGATTTTATTTTTATTTTTTACTACTTAATTAAAAATTATTGTTATACACAAAAAAAAAATTATTTATAAAAAATTGATTGAAAATTTAAATAAAAATAGTTCATTACAAACAATGATGTAACAAACAGTGTATTGTTATACATATTTTAATAAAATTCTACACTAAACATAAAATATATTTTATATAATATATTTCAGTATAATCTAATACAGTGCAATATATACCAATCAAATCAGATACAATCTTATTCACCAAAAAAATCCAATGGAATCTTGCGTATCAATTGAGGCTTTAGTGAGTATTTTATTTGTATTAATTATTTTCTGTAAAATTTTGTAGTTTTTGGAAGTATTAGAAGTGTACTTTTTTTTTTGGTCATGTATTATATAAGTGCACTCACTACTTAGTATAACATAGATTATTCTTTTAATTATGTTTTGACAAAATAAATTGTTCAGCGTTTATCTACAACTTTCACTGTTATTAAAACCGGAAAAACGATCTTCTGAATTTTTTTATTTTTTTTTATTAATATCCGTTCGTAGGGGGATATGAAGTTTCACATTGTTTAACTAATATGGTTTGTTATTTTTTATTTTATTTTTTGGGTTAAATGTCATTACACATTACTTATAAAAAAAAAGTTCCGATCATAAGAGAATATTTGTCCCTGATTTTTCTTTTATGTTCTTATGTTTTTTTAGTAAAAATGGGGGCATAAACTCAGAGGATATGCTTGTTCCTCATTGATCATTACGTTATTAAATGTGATTATTAATTTATATATATACTGATGTCAAAACATATATGTGCATATCCTTGATCGCGCTCCAAATAATATGGATATAGTAAGGTAAATGCTGTCTAATTACTCAAATACATGTTTACCCAATAAGTTGCCAACAATAATAGATATATATATAT
>QANX01002889.1:46267-60321 GCA_003254975.1 Ochetophila trinervis | reverse complement strand
TTCTTTTTTTTTTTTTTTTTTAAATTCTCAAGTAATTTAATATCTTCATCTACAATATTTAATTTTAAGAATTAAAATATATATGAAAGGAAATACAGATGTATACATATATAACATTATAAACAATGCATAAAAAAAAAACAAATTAGGGATATTGGCGACGCCAATACTGTATTATTGGCGATGCTAGTGTCGCCCATACTGCATTATTGGAGATGCCAGCGTCGCCTTTACTTCTTCTTTTTTTTTTCTTTTAATTCTCAAGTAATTTAATCTTTTCATCTACAATATTTAATTTTAAGAATTAAAATGTATATGAAAGGAAATACAGATGTATACATATATAACATTATAAACAATGCATAAAAAAAAAAATTAGGGCTATTGGCGACGCCAGCGTTGCCAATACTGTATTATTGGCGACGCTTGTGTCGCCCATACTGAACTTATAAACAATGAGTTGATATTAAATTTTTGGGGAAAATTTATGGCGGGACAACTTCCTACCAACCCAAAATTTATGGCAACCTCTCTCCCCACTTCCCCTCCCATCTAACCGGCCCCAATTCCTTTTCCTCTCTACCTATCTCCTCGCCGGAGTCAAACACAACTTCATATTTCACAAAAACAAGCCCCCGCCAACGCCGCCGCCACTGTCTTCCTCTCAAACTCTCTCCCCGCCGGACTGTTGGGCTCCATTACCGCCGGACTTGTTAAGTTTCCATATATATGTTAGCTAATTTGTGATACTAAGATGTTTTTTCTTATTTTGGTTTCAGGGGACTGTTGGGCTCCATTACCGCCGGACTTGTTAAGTTTCCATATATATGTTAGCTAATTTGTGATACTAAGATGTTTTTTCTTATTTTGGTTTCAGGATTTTGGGAAAATGAGAAAATCAAAGGGCAAACAGGTGGTTGATGTAGGATCAAATGGCTCACATAGGTCCCAACCAATAGAGGCCGAGCATGCAGATCTTGCTGCAGCTAATGAAGTTGACGCTACCGGCTCATACAACCTTAGCCCTGTACTTATAGAGTTGTTAAGGCGGCTCGACCCTTTCGACATGTATCACATGTGGATGACCTCCTTGCCACCGACAGTTGTGGGCCACGAAGTCTTGATATCAATTTCGAAGAAAGATATAATAGATTTTTGTTACATGCTGGAGGTGCAACAGTCTTGTATTTTGTTGTACATAAGGTATGTAATTCCAACTTTATTGCATTAATTGAAAAATATTTTATTGCTATATTTGTTACATACAACTAATTATGTAAATGATGATTCACTGCTTAGGCATTTAGATTCCCGACTGATGGGTGAACAACTAGGGAAATATTGTTTTATGCTCCCTGATGATATAGCCAATGTAGAAAGGAAAAATCCCGATGAGCGAGAACTTAAAATTTTGATGCGATAGAGAGATGCAGAAAAGGGTCAGCTATGGTTTTTTCCGTACTGGTCAAGGTACTATAACTTGTCTAATATTGCAATGGATTATTTGCGTTTTATTAAAACATTTGTAATTAATACATTTTGTAGAGACCATTGGATGTTGGGTGTTGTTGACCCATACTTAGCAGTTGCATGGTTTCATGATGCGCTTCCAAAGAACAACCGTCAAAGAATGGCCGACTTTAGGAGTTTGTTGGATAGGTAAGTATGCATAATTAACTATATATGTGGATGATTATTAATAAAATTTAATAATTAATTGCTGATTTTATTTTTGGTGATTTATATAGCACATACATGTCTTGGAACTGTACATCCGATGGCCAAAAAAAAGTTCGGTACGAAAAACTTAGATGGCCTAAAACAAAGGTACATCAATAACATTTGTATACATAAATTTGGCTAAGATTTTTACACATAACTAATTATTAATAATTATAAATACATATTAATATTATTTGTCTAACAAAATATTACTTACCTATTTAATATAATGATTAACTTATTTTTTTGTATCACTTTTGTATAGACGATAAAACAACTAGGAAATACCGAATGCGGATATTATATGATGATGATCATGCGGGACATTATAGTAAATAATGTTGCTCGAGAAAATTTGGCGGACATGGTAATAAAAATTATGCTATTTTTACACTCAGTAAGAATTTATATTATTAGTTAATACTTATTTTAATTACTTGTTTGGTATGTATGTGCAGTTCCAAGATAGTGCTTGGACCCAGCAATATGTTGACCATTTTAGAGCTGAATGGACAGCTGCTCTACTCCCACTCATATCATAGTAAGTTTATATATATATATATAGTACGTAGTTCCACTTGTATATACATACTTTTACATTACAAAACAATGTCACATTTAATTATAATACTTATGGAAATATTTAACTGCTTGTAATTCTGTTGTTCGCATTGTTTGAAAATATTCCCTTTTTCTTATATAATTTGTTATATCACTAGCTTGCCTATTGATTCTCATTTTTACTAAATTTAAGTCCATCATTCTATTGCCTATAATACATAATTAAATTTAAATTTGTTTAACTTTAATTATTTATATTTATACATTTAAATTTCTTTTATAAAATATTCAAATAAGATTTAAAAAATCATTTAATTAGTCAGTAAAAATAAATTTGAATTATTCGGCAACTTCTTAAATAGGGATTTGCTGCGGTTTTAAAAAAATTGTCTAATGAGTGATGAATTGCGTCGCCAAAAAATTGTATCAGCGACGAATAATTTTTGCAAAAAATGGTCAATTGCTGTCGCCATTCATGGTAAATATCGACAAAATGGAAACGGCGACACATGCGTCGCACGTACGAGTGAAAAAATACATTGAGAAAACGCGACGCGTGCGTCTCCGATTCTAGGAGAAAAGGCGACGCGTGCGTCTCTGATTCTAGGAGAAAAAGGCGACGCGCGTGTCTCCGATTCTAGGAGAAAAGGCGACGCGTGCGTCTCCGATTCTAGGAGAAAAGTGCGAAAAACAGAGATGTGTGCATCTTCGATTCTATGAGAAATGGCAACGCTTGCGTTGCCTATTTGATGAAGATACTGCGACACTTGTGTCGTGAATATATAACGGTCATCAGCGACTCCCAGCGTCGCCTTAACCCTTATTTTACAGCGACGCAATTTAGATGTCGCGAATGTTTTTTACTTTCGGCGACTCTCCTTTTCGCAACACATGAATTTACATCGCCGTTTACAACTAGCGACGCTAGTTTTGCGTCGCCTATTAGGGTTTTTGGCGTAGTGTAATATAGGCTTGTCCATTTTTATTTTCAACAATAATTATGTAAAACCCCCCTTATATTATAAATTAACACAGAAAATGGTCTCAGCACGAAAAGATCAAATGACTATTTCTCTTCGCAATGTGTGATGCAGTGGAAAAGAGGACTGTGGAAAGTCTAGTAACCATTTATTTCGTTATAAAGTATCTCCACCTATTAATAGTAATACCTGATATTTGACTTGTTAAAGGAATTAAATTATATCAAAAGTAACATTAGAATTGTCTACGGGAAGGACCATATACCTAACCATGGCAAGAATCCACCCTTCATATCCATGAAACACATACAGTTTCTATTTATATATGATAAATATTATATATATACATTTAACAATAAAAATTGTTCTATTTACCAAAATAAAATAAAAACAATAAAAATTGTTAGAAAAGCATTAATTGAAACTCTTATAACATCTTGAATATAACTGACTACTAAATATTCTTGAAAATCTATGAAGTCGGCTTTTCTAATTTGCTACAAAAATGAATAGAGAATAAGGCACCAAATGCGATGTAAAGGGCAAGAGATGACATTTTCCACGAATCCAAATCAAAAAATATATTATAATCACTTCAAAAGTAAAGTTTCCAATTTTTTTTTTTTTTTTTTTTTTTTTTTTTTTTTTTTTTTTTTTTTTTTTTTTTTTTTTTAATGTAATTCAGCAATGATAACAGACCTGGTCAATCAAATCTGGATTTGAAATTGCCCAACCTTTTTTTCCTATATGCTTCACAAACTTCTTCACAGTTATTAGAACAATCTTCATCTGCCTGCAGTAACCAACAAGAAGAAATAGGAAATTGAAAGACAAACCATTATCAGTTAAGTAAAATAAAACTTCTTCAAATGGGAATGAGTGAAACAAATTTCATCTACGCCCAAAATGCCTATCATGAGGTCCATCATAATTAATGATACTCAAAAAGAAAATTAAGTTTCTGGAGAAGGACAAGCACTTTAATCAAATCAAACATTCAAATGGAGTTATCCTCTTGTGTGGTGACTTCTTCTTTCCCTGCAAGTATATTTGACCGTACAATTGCAGATAATTATCTTATTCAAGCAAAAAACAGTAGTTAGCATTCAGCAAAGCAACCTCTCCTGCATATATTATCTCATTCGCACACTCTCAAGGATCTGAACAGAATTTCCAAAATACACAACTTTGAACTTCTCTTCTCCTATGTAGTAGCATATAATTCCAGCATCAGTAAGACCAATGAAAATCAAATTTTCTCATTTCACATTCCTCTGTTGCAAGTAAACCCAAACAAGGAAATAAAATAAAGCAATACTACTTTTATATAGCATGAATGTTATAGAAGATATATGGTATAATTCGAGAAGATCTTTGTAATAGTTATAAAAAGAAATAGAAAAAGAATAAAATTATATGTTATAACAACCAAATCGAGAAGATCTTTGCAATAGTTTCTTTCCAAATATGTATTTATACCTATTTAGTGCGAAGAAGGCTAAGCTAATTAATGTATTGGTATGTGTATGTCTGTCTGTGCTATAGCAATGTAGTTATATATGAGTACAATGTGTATGTGTATATGTTATATTAAAGATTAATTATGGAGAATTAATTTCGCAAAAAGTAAGTCTCTTTGGAAATTATCTGACCTTTCGATCTTGGTAGATGAAAGCAGATGCTTCAAAAAGAAAAAAAATGACTTGATGCTATTAGAAGACTTATCATGGAATAATACAGAACATTAAAGATACAGGCGGCTTACCCAAGGTTAAGAAGGCCAGCAACTGTACTAATGCTAAAATTAAATACTTTAGGTTGAATGATGAAATTTCCTTCTCTAATAGGCTAGAAAAATAATTCAGGATAAATTTACTGCAGTTGTAGAGGAGAAATATAGCCACTAAGAGATTTTAAATAAGTTTTACCACAAACCTCACGTATAAGCAGTGAAAATCTGCCCTCACATATTCGAACCCGTATGCAATCACTCTCAGCCTATTGCCCATTAATAGGAATTCCAGGAAGTTTCAAATATATATCAATGAAGTTCTGAACCGAGCTGCAGAACTTTGTTGTATCCAAAATTTTCAAAATATCTTGATAAGCCACCTGTTACCAATTTGGACATCAATAGAGATATTTCATATGCAAATCACATTTCATGAGTTCAAAGACAGGCATAATAGTACCCATACCTGTTGGTTACTCTTTAGGTCCGTTTGGTACGCATGATCGGATATAGCTGGCATGATTGGATCAGATTGGATTTCAACAGGATTGGATTTCTCAAATCCTGTCCTATGTTTGGTGCTAGATCAAATCGGATTGGATTTGATATACTGTGTTTAGTACAGTCTCGGACTGGACTGAATTAAATTTTTATATTTTATATTTTATAAATTATAAATTAAAATGCAATTTTAATTGTCAATTTAAATAAATATGATATATAAAATATATTAGAATATATTTCTAATTATAAAACTTGTTGAAACATAATATTATATCATTTAGTAAATATTAAACATAATTTAATACAAATTTGTTATAATTGTTCACAACAACAGAAAGAACTACTAAAATAAAAAAAATAAAAATATGAATTAACTTAATACATATGTGCTAGTATACTGATAACAGCTACTCTAATTATGCAACCGACAATTAAACCGAAGCAAAATGAACAACCATTTATGCTTCGATAATTAAGTTTACAGTTATTAGTCTCCAATGCCCCTGTAAAGCATTTAATATTATTATTTTTAATTGTATGCTCAATGTATGAAACATAAGCTATCTCTGCTTCATCTATTGAACGATATGATTTGTATGAGTTGCCTTTGAATCCATTAATTTGATCTTGACATTCTGCCCATGAGTCATAAATTCCTGGTTGTCTTCCTTTGAACACAACATATATTTTTTGATCTGTCATTAATAGTATCTATATACATACAAAATATGCAGAAGTAATTTGTACGATATAAATAACAAAAAAATTAGAAACATTATAAATTAAATAAACATAACACAATTATAATTAATATTGATCATATCCATAGAAATAACATTAAAGTAAACAATCCATACAACTAATTATAAATAACATATCCAGTTAAAAGCATAAAAAAAATGATAATAATTGAAAATACTTAAAATAAAAGTATTTTCAATGTCATATGCATATCAACATCTATCAACCTATGGATAAACCTCCAATCAACCCATGAATATAGTCAATTTTTTCTTCATCATCCATTCCACTAAACACCTTAAACTTGTGTGGCTTCTCACTAATAATATCTAAGGCCTTAGTTCTAACACTAACCGATATCCCAAGCCTCCTAAGTTCAGCATGCAAAAATTGAAGCATTTCTTCAGTAAGTTCAGGACGTATAGAACCAACTAGTTTTTCCCACTGTTCCCTAGATTCACCCATCATGATCTCTAGTGAATCAGCAATGTGATCCAATCCACTATTTACTGCATCGGATGGTTTACTTCTCTTTCTACAGCTGGTCTGTTGAGACTGTGAATTTTGGCCAACTGACATTGGAGAATCTTCCTCCTCTTCTCTAGTGTCAGTTGGATCTGCAACCATGTTAGTAGGAGTTTCAGCATCTATGCCGGTCGCATGATCTAGTCCAAATATATTAGCCAACAGTTCATACATGGGAAATGGTTTATCCCTCAATCCGTCAGCATCTCTATTAATCTATGTTATTAGATACAATTCAATGGTTAGAACAAATTTGTAACATAAAATAAACTCTCACAATAAATTAGTTGCAAGTTTTTTTGATCAAACCTTAACATAGTTCACCCAAATATCATCACTGTCGACTTCAATACACTTATTTGTGTCATTCCATCCAAATCCACTTTTGTTTAACATGTCAAAGACGATTGCAGAATCTTTTTTCCACTTCTTTATTTTCGATTCAACGTGTGGATTTGCTTTCAAATCGCATCCTGGACACAAATTCTCTAAGAATTTTTCAATAAAATTATGTGCCAGGTTTGAAGGTGCCATTTTCAGCTATATACCCCTTTGCCACTGCATCATCAATTATATTAAGCAATGTGTCATCTTCAATCTTACTCCACACATGCCTATTAAACCTCTTTGTTCGTTGATTTCCATGGTTGCTACTTGCACTTTGCATTTCTAAAGCAATTTCACAGTAAAAGCAAAAACCACAAATATCAACATACACACTTAATTGTAGCAGTTTATTCAATGCAAGTCAAATATTCAAAATACAACATCCATATTACAAGTTCATAAAATAAGGAAAATACAAAGTTATAATTCAAAAGCATTTAAAAAACAAATTGTTTTAACCATTCCTATTTGTCATCCAGTCATTGTACATTTGTGCAGCCAAATTATCCCTACACTCACTCCATTCATTTGATGCCTCAATAAATTCTATCATTTCATTGTCTACTATTGATTCAACACTTTGCATTTCATCTACATCAACTTCAATTGGATCAATTGACATTTCACTCCTAATAAAATTATGTAGAAGACAGCATGCAGTGATTATTCTCCCTTGTGTTCGGATTGGATAAAAAGATAGACTCATTAATATGGCCCAACGCTTTTTAAGTAATCTGAAACACCTCTTAATTACATTTCGTGCATATGCATGCTTCATGTTAAAGTATTCTTTTTGGTTTTGTGGTGCACCACCAACTCTCCACTCTGAAAGGTGATAACCTATCCCTCTGTTCGGATTGGATAAAAAGATAGACTCATTAATATGGCCCAACGCTTTTTAAGTAATCTGAAACACCTCTTAATTACATTTCGTGCATATGCATGCTTCATGTTAAAGTATTCTTTTTGGTTTTGTGGTGCACCACCAACTCTCCACTCTGAAAGGTGATAACCTATCCCTCTAAATGGTGCAAGAAAACCTTCACTATTTGTGTATCCGGTATCCATAAGATAGTAATGACCTAACATGAATAAATCATAATTAAATTTTCATGCCATCTCACAAAATTAACTTAAACCCTAAACAACTAGTTTTAACATAGGTCACAATTTATTTTTACCAGTTGGAACTCTCAACCCATTTGGTCTACTAAGAACATCTCGAAGGACTCTAAAGTCGGAAGATGAACCTTCCCAGCCAGATAATACGAACACAAACATCATATTTCGATCACAAACACCTAATACATTAGTAGCAAGCTCTCCTTCTCGTGTTCGATATCTAGGCTTGTTAATATCAGACACATGAACATTTATGAAGGTTCTATGTAATGCTCCCAAACAATTCTATACAGTTGACATAATAAATTTTAGAATTAATTTTATTTTAATTGTATAGTAACATAACAAAAATATTATTGTATAAACATACCTTAAAAAATTTCCATCTATCATCGGTACAGTTAGCAGGCACTAGTTCTGGAGATTTTAATAACTTTCCTTGCAACCGCAATACTCCATTCAACATCGAGTTAAAATACCTACTAATAGTTTCTCTTGAACGCATAAATCTATTTCCAATGGTTCGGTTCTTGACACGATGAGCAAGTATGTGTAAATACATACACATTTGTTCCTCTAAGGTAACCACATTATCTTTTTTAAGATGTGGATCCGGACATAGTAATTCACATAGCAAAGCGAATGTGTTCCTATCCATTATAAGTTGATTGACACATTCAATGTCACTATGACCTATAATATTATCTAAAATACTCAGTCGAGTTTCATGCCTAGTGAATGATGCGGGGATGATAGAGCCATATTCTACCATTGGAGCAACAAATGATGATTTAAGCACGATGTCCAAGCAAGGGATGAAGGTGATAATAATGCTCAAGAGTTGCGGAGATTAAAACGACGTAGTTTTAAAAATAAGCATCTATAATGGCAGTTTCGTAATTTTAGTTATTTTCGGATTATAATAGCAGTTTCATAATTTAGCTATTTTTGGATTATAATGGCAGTTTCGTAATTATTGTTATATCCGGATTATAATGGCATTTTTGTAATTATTGCTATTTTCGGATTATATTTGTTTAGGGTTAGTTTTAAGCCTTAGGAATACTTTCCTAATTATTTTATGGTCTAGATTGATTCTTAATCTAACCCTAATCTCTATATAAAGAGGAGGTTACTAGCTTGTAAAGAAAACTTTGATTATTGATTATTTAGAATTTACTCTTGTTTTGAACATGACTTGTGTGTTCCAAGTGAAGATAGTTCTTCTTCTACTTGTTGCATTGGGAATTGATCTTCTTATCAAAGGTATTTACTTTGTGACGAGTTTCGATTTCATTCTTTGTCTTCTAATTAGTATTGCTAGATACAATTGTTATCTAGAGATGCTATAAGACGGATTTTTACCTAGGGTTTGTTCCATATCATCTTTTGTGTTGGGATTACAGTTTCTTTAAGCTTGGGGTTCCGCATCATTTGGTATCAGAGTAAGGCCAAGATAAATTCCTATTTATCTTGTTCTTTGTTTTTCTTCTTAGAGTCTTTGATTAGCTATTTATTTTTTGCATTTTTTTTCTTTTGTTCTTGAGTTCTTCGTGTTCAAAAAAAAATATCGTACAAAAAAAGAAGAAACAGAAAAAGAAGAATCTGATTATATATACAAAAAAAAAAAAGAAAAAAAAAATCGTAGCAAAAAAAAAAAATGAAAGTTGAAATATTGAGATTGGTTGCTTGAATATTAGGAAAGTTAATTATTTGTAATTGATTTCTGATTTGTTTTTTATTATTCCATATTTCCTACTTTCCTAATTTATTTCTTTCTTATTCTCATAGTTTCTTATTTTCTTACTTTCCTTTTCTAATTTTTGTTTTGTTTTCAATTCTCATAGTTTCTTATTTTCATACTTTCCTATTCTCATTGTGTTGATTTCATAGAGTAATTATTAATTGTTTCATTACTCTTTTGTCCTTTTCTTTTGTGCCAATTTTGCTCTAGAATTGAACTTGCTTTTATTGTTGGGTTTTAATTTTGAAATTTGCTATTTTAGTTTTATATTTTTGTTTAAGATAATTGGTTCTGAAGTACAACTTGGTGAACAAGACTTGAGTGGTAAAAGACTTGAGTGGTGAGCATAAAGAAGGTAAAAGCCAAATTTATGTAAAACACGAGGGTTTACCATTGTTTAGTTAAACATGTAAGGGAGTGTAAGAATGTCTAAAAGAGACGGAAAGGGAGTTTCTACTTCAGACAAAGAACAAGTGCCAACACCGGATTCAAAGCTCATACGACAATCTTTGGAGGGTGAGTATAGAAGAATGGAAGAGAGATTAACTTCTAGGATAGAAGAAACATTGAAATCTAGGATGGATGAGATGATGGAGCAAATGAGGAAGATGACCAAGGCCATGTCCAATACTTCTAGAAGGGAAGGAACATGATCTAGGAGACAAGGAGTAATTGTTTCTGATGAAGACGAGTATGAAGTCCAAACTGTAAGAAGAAGACTTAGGAGAGATGAGCCAAGAGGAGGAAAGGATGACAACCTAAGTTCGATTAAGATGCACATTCCACCATTCAAGGGAAGAAGTGATGCCGAGGGATACTTGGAATGGGAAAAGAATGTAGAGTTAATATTTGATTGTCACAGTTACTATGAGGAGAACAAGGTTAAACTAGCCGCAGTGGAGTTCACCGACTATGCTCTAGTTTGGTGGGAGCAACTTATACAGTCAAGGAGGAGATATAGAGACGATCCGGTCTCAACTTGGGATGAGATGAAGAGAATTATGAGAAAGAGGTTTGTACCATCCTATTATTATAGAGAGCTTCATCAAAAGTTGCATAGACTCATACAAGGGTCTAGGTTGGTAGAGTATTACAAAGAGATGGAGATGATTATAATAAGGGCCAACATTGAAGAGGATAGAGAAGCTACAATGGCGAGATTTTTAAGTGGGATGAACAAAGATATTGCCAAGGTGGTAGATCTACATCCATATGTAGAGATGGAAGAAATGGTCAACATGGCTAATAAAGTGGAAAAGCAATTGAGAAGTGAAGGGTCATCAAAAGGGTTTTCAAGCTCCAATTCGAAGTGGGGTTCCAATTCGAAGTGGAACAAGTATGACGACAATAAAAGAGAGAAGAACTTGGAGACCAAAGAGAAAATTGAAGATGCATCCAAGTTCAAGGATAAGAGTGCCAACCCAACAAGTGGTACTCCTAATCCTAACACTTCTAGTACTTCTAGACATAGGGAAATAAAATGTTTTAATTGTCAAGGGTTTGGGCATATTGCTTCTGAATGTCCAAATAGGAAAACTATGTTGATGAGGGGTAATGAAGTAATGTCGGAGTTTGAGTTCGATGAGGAAATGCCACCATTAGAGTATGATTCTAGTGAGGATGTAGAATATCCTATGGTTGGAGAGTCCTTAGTAATTAGGAAGCTTTTAAATTTGAAGGTGAAGGAAGATGAACTAGAACAAAGGGAGAATATTTTTCACACTAGATGTTTTGTGGGTGGTAAAACATGTAGTTTAATCATTGATTGGGGTAGTTCTGCTAATGTTGCTAGTACTACTTTGGTTGAGAAGTTGGGACTAGTATGTGAAAAACACCTTAACCCTTATAGGTTACAATGGTTGAATGATAGTGAGGAGATTAAGGTAAATAAGAGAGTGAAAGTTGCATTTTCTATTGGAAAGTATAGTGATGTAGTACCTATGCAAGTGGGGCATATTTTGTTGGGTAGACCATGGCAATCCGATAGGAAGACTATCCATGAAGGTTTTAAGAATAGGTATTCTTTTCAGCACAATGAAAAGAAAGTCACACTTGCACTCTTATATCCAAAAGATGTGTATCTTGAACAGTTGAAACTATCCAAAGTTTCCCATGTGGATTTGAGAAGTGAGGCAAATAAAAGAATTGAGTATAAAGATGACAAGAGTGAAAAGAATAAAAATAAAGGCCCAATGGTGTGTGATTGCACTAGTAATAAAGAGGAAAGTGCAAGAGAGAAAAGTGAGATGAGTGAAAAGAAAAATAGTTTTAATGCAAAAGAGAGAGAAATCAAGAGTGTATTCTTAGGCAAGAAAGCAATATTGTTAGAGATGTTTTGCTTTATGAAACTAACCTTAACCCCGATTTGCCTAGTGTTTTTGTCTCTTTATTGCAGGACTTTGATGAGAAATCAAAATTGCATGGAGTGCCTAAAACTATTAAGTATGATAGGGATGTGGAATTTTTGAGTCCCAGTTGGAAAGAATTTTGGGATGACACGTGGAGGATATTCAAACCAGGAGATTGGGTTTGAGTACACCTGAGGAAAGAAAGGTTTCCTAACAAAAGGAATTCTAAGTTGGATGCTATAGGCAATCGACCGTTTCAAGTGCTTGAAAGAGTCTATGACAACAAATACAAAAGATTCCTTCAGGGTGAGTACAATGAGTCTCCTACTTTCAATGATTCTGATATTTTTCCTTTCGATATGAATACAGATTCGAGGACGAATCATTTTTGAAGAGGAAAGGAATGATGCGGGCATGATAGAGCCATATTCTACCATTGGAGCAACAAATGATGATTTAAGCATGATGTTCAAGTAAGGGATGAAAGTGGTAATGATGCTCAGGAATTGCAGAGACGAAACGACGTAGTTTTAAAAATAAGCATCTATAATGGCAGTTTCATAATTTATCTATTTTTGGATTATAATGGCAGTTTCTTAATTATTGTTATTTCCGGATTATAATGGCAGTTTTGTAATTATTGCTATTTTCGAATTATATTTATTTAGGGTTAGTTTTAAGCCTTAGGATTACTTTCTTAATTATTTTATGGTCTAGATTGTTTCTTAACCTAACCCTAATCTCTATATAAATGGGAGGTTACTAGCTTGTAAAAAAATTTTGATTATTGATTATTTAGAATTTATTCTTATTTTCAACAAGACTTGTGTGTTCCAAGTGAGGATAGTTCTTTTTCTACTTGTTGCATTGGGAATTGATTTTCTTATCAAAGGTATTTACTTTGTGGCGAATTTTAATTTCATTCTTTGCCTTCTAATTAGTGTTGCTAGATACAATTGTTATCTAGAGGTACTATAGGGCGGATTTTTACCTAGAGTTTGTTCCATATCATCTTGTGTGTTGGGATTACAGTTTCTTTAAGCTTGGGGTTTCGCATCAATGAATGTACGATTATTAAGCACATTGATTTCATAATACTTTTGTACCCAAAAGTAGACAATCGTTACATGCACTAAAAATTTAATTACTCTGTCCAAATGGAGCCTCTTTGCAATCAAGCACAATAACATTTTCCTTTCGTCATCCATTTATATATATGACCCTAAAAAAAATGCATTTGATTAATGAATTTACATCTTAAAAAAAGTATAGTAGGATTTATTCTATATATAAAAAACTGCAAACACAGCAAATGCATTTATACAAGTTATCACAACCTGAAAAATAGGGAAAAAACAGCATCTCACTTGAGTAAACCAATAAAACAGGGAAAAGTAGTTGCAAGTATAACCAATAAATAATTATGGTTATTAGCAAGATCATATTCATCAGTATATAAAGAACTACTATGTCATAATTTAATACAAATATATTCACAATAACATATAAAGAACTACTAAAATTAAAAAAATAAAATATGAATTACTTGTTGAAATATAATATACTCAATTTTAATGCTTTGGTCCATGTACTAAAAACCCATTAATATCATTTTGTTAAAACAACGACTTGGAATTGGAAAGATGGCTAGAATTATGACAAGCCTATGTAATCAGATTGGTCCCACA